>JAJTUV010001773.1:0-254873 GCA_021653895.1 Mastomys natalensis
ATAAAAATTGTATCCAAAGGAGCTGGGGAGATGGCTGTTGATAAAAGGCTTGCCACACAAACATAAGGACTGGCGTTTGTTCCCCTAGAACTCACTCAAAGAGCCAGGTCTTGCAGTGAATGCTTATAGATCCAGCACTGGAAACATGGAGCCCTGGGGCTCACTGGGCAGCCAGCGTGGCCTAACTGGTGGGCTCAGGGTCAGTGAGAGACACAGTCTGAAAAACAAAATGAAGAGCAATCGAATATACCCAACATTAACCTCCACACGCACCCCCCTCATACACACAACCTTCACACCACACATATACCACCATGTATACATGCATACCACATATAACACACACACACATGCCACCTTGTAGGCAACACTCATACATGTAAACACACAGCATATAATACACGATACATATGCACACATACAACATATAACACATATCACACATACCCACCCATGTGCATGCACACAGAAACATGCATGCACAACACACAATAATCAACAGACACAACACACCCACAAATACCAAACACATTTTGCATGAGGCAGAATATGGATCAAAAGGGAAGAGGTAAACCCAAAATCAGATTCCAGAAGAAAAGAGAGTAAGACCCTGGGGTATGTGGAGAGTGTATAATGACACACAGAATATTCAACTTAGAAGACAGTACTCAAGCCTTGAACTTCCACGTAAGAGCTCCTGAGGGTCACAGTGTGTGTACACTCCAGTACTCGGGAGGCTGAGACAGGAGGATTCTCGTGAGCTTGAGGTCAATCTGTGTAGGAGGAGCTAAGGTGGGAGGAATAAGGAGAGGAAGAGGAGGAGTAAGGAGGAGAGGAGGAGAAGGAAGAGGAGGAGCTAGGAGAGAAACGAGGGGGGTGGCATGGAGTCAGATGTTCACGTGTCTGTGGTCAAAGGTAGTTGGTATACCTAGGTTGGGTATTGGGTTATACTTCTGATTGTATGGGCATCTTGTTCCTGATCATTACCAAATATATAAGCTTTTGGATAATTTAAGCATTAGAGTCTCATTTTCCTACTGGGCCCACATGGATGGCGGGATGGTCTGGGCAATGCCCAGCCTTGCGGAGACAGTGTGGAAGATTAGCAGAGCCATCTCCCACGCTGACGTCTCGTGGGTGGCAGGGTTGGTGTTTCTGGCTAGCCGTTTGAGCCACCGCAGCTTAGATAGCAGTTTGACCAGCAGCCGTTTTAAATAATTACTTCAACAAATCTGAGCTCACAATGAGACCCTGTCTTTAAAATCATTAAAAATACCGGAGCTCTGTCTATCAGGAGACGTTATTAAAGGTGAGGGAAGGCAGCTCACAGATGTGGAGCACACACTGCAACCCAGCTGTGACAAGGAAGAAAAGGAACCAAGGGTGGCAGCACACCTTTAATCCCAGCACTCAGGAGGCAGAGGCAGGCAGATCTCTCTGAGTTTGAGGCCAGCCTGGTCTACAGACTGAGTTCCAGTACAATAATGGACTAAATAGAGAGCCCCTGACTCTAAATACATAAGGAGAGATTTAAACAAACACTTCACATAATAGATCCTTGATCCTTCACATTCTTTTTTTTTTTTTACTGAATATTTTATTTACATTTCAGATGCGATTCCCCTTTTCCCATTCCCACCCACACAGGAACCCCCTATCCCATCCCCCTCCTCCTGCTTCTATGAAGATGTGCCCCCACCCACCCACCCACTCCACCTCCTCACCTCAAATTCCCCACACTTGAGCATCCAACCTTCACAGGATCAAGTGCCTTCACAGGATCAAGGTGGGAGAGGATCTCCCACCTATGCCCAACAGGGGCCTCCTCCCTGACATATACAGCTGGAGCATGGATCCCTCCCTTTGTGCTCCCAGGCTGGTGGTTTAGACTCAGGGAACTCTGGTAGGTTGGTATTGTTGCTCTCTGCATGGAGATGAAAACCCTTTCAGCTCCTTCAATCTTCACTCTAACTCCTCCACTGGAACCCGTGATCAGTTCAGTGGTTAGCTGTGAGCGTCTGCCTCTGTATATGTCAGGCTCTGGCAGACCTCTAGGAAGACAGCTATCTCAGGCTCCTGTCAGCATGCACTTCCTGGCATCCACATCAGCATCTGCCTTTGGTGACTGCACACGAGATGGATACCCAGGTGGAACAGTCTCCAGACGACCCCTCCTTCAGTTTCTGTCCCACGCATTGTCTCCATATTTTCTCCCATGAGTATTTTGTTACTCTTCTAAGACGGACCGAAAGCATTCACACTTGGTCTTCCTTCTTCATGAGCTTCATGTGGTCTGTGAATTGAATCTTGGGTATTGCAAGCTTTTGGGCTAATATTCAATTATCAGTAAGTGCATACCATGTGTGTTCTTTTGTGATTGGGTTACCTCACTCAGGATGATATTTTCTAGTTCTATCCATTTGCCCAAGACTTTCTCGAATTCATTGTTTTTAATAGCTGAGTAGCACTCCATTGTGTAAATGTACCACATTTCTGTATTCATTCCTCTGTTGAAGGACATCTGGGTTCTTTCCACTTCTGGCTTATTATTTAAAATAAAAAGGCTTTTGGCTATATGGAACTAGGTTAGTGGAAAACATATGTCCTTGTTATATGATAAAGAGCAAAAGCTTCATAGGGGGGCTCTACCATGAGACCCACCCCCACTGGGGGATTCTAGGAGGGGCTCTACCACTGAGCCACACCCCAGCCCCTCACTGGGGGATTCTAGGCAGGGGCTCTACCACTGAGCCACACCCCAGCCCTCACTGGGGGATTCTAGGCAGGGGCTCTACCACTGAGCCAACCCAGACCCCTCACTGGGGGACTTAAATGGATGCTCACCATTGGACAGGAGTGCCTTAGATATTTAGATTCAGAAATCAGCAGATTCAACGTGGAGAACAGGTGGAGTTTATATGTTATTGTCCCCCTCTGAAACTAATTGAAATTTAATTCTTATGAGATACCAAAAGGCAAAGCCAGTGGGACATTAGAGCTGAATAGGGCTCTGACCTCCTTGGGAAACCACTTATACATTTATTGGATTAGTAGGTTATGGGGTTGATTCTAAGGAATGATTCTGAGTGGAATACCTGCCTGCTGGGTCATTTATATACTCCTCCTCTCTTGTTCATGGTTTACCTTGAATCAGAATGTACAATCTAAATAAACCCTTTCTCTCTGTAACTTATGCAGTCTGTGTATTGTGTTACAGCAATAGAAAATACAAAGTGTCCAAAGTCCTTACTAAGAAGAGTGGTGATCCGGAGAAGTTCTGGAAGGCTGGAAGGCCATGGGCACTGTCTGGGACCTCTTTGGGGGGGGAGAATGGGAGCCCCAGATAAAAGTATACAGCAAGGTGCTGGAGAGATGGCTTAGCAGTTAAGAGCACTGACTGCTCTTCCAGAGGTCCTGAGTTCAATTCCCAGCAACCACATGGTGGCTCACAACCATCTGTAATGGGATCTGATGCCCCTTCTGGTGTGTCTGAGGACAGTGATAGTGTACTCATAGAAAATAAATAAATAAATCTAAAAAATAAAAAGTATGCAGCAAATGGGAGGACACTTACAGCTGGAGTTCACGGCAGATGTAGGCTTCAAAGTCTATAGCTGGCATAGAAAGATCTTAAAAATCAAAATGGACAGCTGTGGTGGTGCACACCCTTAATGACAGCACTTGAGAGGCAGAAGCGGCAGTGAGTTAAAAGCCTGCCTAAACTGCATCATGAGTCCCAGAGCAAGCCAGGGAGGGATACATAGTGAGACCCTGTCCCAAAAAGTGTGCAGGATGCGCGCCCGCGCGCACACACCACACACACACACACACACGAACACATACACACACACATGCAGATTTGAGTCTGATAAAATTCACATTTACAAAAAGTGAGGTATGGCTGAGCATTCTTTGAATCCCAGTACTGGGGAAGTAGAAACAGGCAGATTCCTGGTGATCACTGGTCGGCCAGTCTAGCCCAGTCAACAAGATTCAGACCAGTGGAAGACCCTGTCTCAAGAAACAAGATGGCTCCTAAAGAATGATATCCAAGGGTAAACTCTTTTTTTTTTTTTTTTTTTTTTTGTTTTTTTTGAGACAGGGTTTCTTGTGTAGCCCTGGCTGTCCTGCACTCACTGTGTAACCAGGCTGCCTCGAACTCAGAAATCCGCCTGCCTCTGCCTCCCAAGTGCTGGGATTAATGGTGTACGCCACCACTGCCCGGCAAGAGTAAACTCTTAACTTGACACATATACACTACATACACACACATATATACATACACACATACATGCACACAGACAGACATAGACATACAGTACATTACAAACATATACACACCACATACACACACCTGTACACAAGCATACATACACATGCACATACATACATACACACCACCACATGCACATACAACACACATGCACACAAGCATACATATACACATACATACACATGTATATAAATCATTGGCAGCACCTAAGGAATGACACCCAAGGTTGTCCACTAATCTCAGTATGTACACATATATGTACATACGTGCATACAAACACACTCTCGAATTAATTGATGAATTAACTTTTAAACTGGAATAGACTGCTGAGGTTATGGGCCTGTGGGAAGCAGGGACTAGTTGGGTCCTTGAAGGATCTACCTCCCCTGACTGGTTTGCAGGTACTTTCTCTGTTTCCTGGCTACCAAACGGTGAACTGTTTCCTTCCTCCACCACACCCTTCCCATGATGCCTGCCTCATCCAGAAACAATAGAGTCCTCCAACCTTGGATGGAAACCTTTGAAACCATGAGCAGACTTGATTCTTTCCACTTAGTCTGTTATCCTCAAGCAAACAGCAGAGTCACTGGTTAACCATCCAGTCGTCCAGGCCTCTTCCCTACTGATTTGTCCTGCATTCGCTCCATTCAAAATGAATTAAGACACCAAAGCTCACAAAAAAATGGATTGGGGAATATTTTATCTGTTCTCGTCTAGAGATGGGCTGAAAGGTCGTTTCAAGTAATTATCGCCCTGATAATTGAGCAGATGGCAAACACCAAATCCCTCATCCCCACCTGTCAGCATCACTGTAGCTAATTCACTTTCAAGCATGGACAATTTATTCTGACTAGATTTTATTTCATGATAGCCACTCACTCTCTCCACCTTGCAAGGTGCTCAAGGAACTGACTTGCTGAGCAATCTTCATCCCACAATCTTCTTTCCTGCTAGAGCTGTGGAAACGACATGGTTGCAAACCTCACACAGACTGCCCGTGATGGCATCATTGGGCACATTGGTGTCGGGGTGGCAGAGCACAGTCCAACCGTGAGTGTTATTTCTCAGGACTGTCCATCTTGTTTTGTGAGACAGAGTCTTGCTCTGGCCTAGAGATCCCCAGTAAGGCTAAGCTAGCTGGCTAGCATGCCCCAGGGATCCCTATCTCCACCTCCCCAGCAAAGGAATTGCAAGCCTATGTCAGTATCACATACCTCTTTCAGATATATATATATATTATATATATATATATATATATGAACAAAACTAACTTAGGTGGGGAAACGTTTATTTTTACTTATACTTCCAGGTCATGGTCTATCATCGGAGGGAGATCAGGGCAGGAACTCTAGCAGGAAAACTGAACTGGTAACCAGAAAGAATGCTGCATACCAGCTGGCTCAGACTCACTCTCAGCTATCTTTCTATATGGCCCAGGACCACTTCTGCCTAAGGGATGGTGTCGCCTACAATGGGTGTCTTAGGGTTTCATTGCTGTGAAGAGACACTATGACCATGGCAACTCTTATAAAGAAAAACATTTAACTGGGGCTGGCTTACAATGTTCAGAGGTTTAGTCTATTATCATCATGGCAGGAAGCATGGTGGCATGCAGGCAGACATGGTGCTGGAGAAGGAGCTGAGAGTTCTCCATCTGGATCCGCAGGCAGCAGGAAGAGACAGTGAACCACTGGACCTGGCTTGAGCTTCTGAGACCTCAAAGCCTGCCCCCAGTAACACACTTCCTCCAACAAGGCCACACCTCTTAGTAGTGCCACTCTGCGAGCCTATGGGGGCCATTTTCTTTCAAAGTGAATGAACTGTTCACTTTCACCCATAGTGGGCTTGGCCATCCTACGTCAATGACCAAATGACCAATCCCTATATAGTCAATTCTTCACTCAAAGCTTTCCAGTCAGATGTCTCTAGGCTGTGTCAAGTCAACCATAAGCAGTAACTACGACACCCAGCGAGCATCTTCCCAATGTGCTCTGTCCTCAGACACAATTACATCCTTTTCATTCCTGCCCCCTCACCTGCAGCTGCCTTCCTCTCCATGCCGTGTCTGTCTTCTCTATGACAGTGCTAGACATGTAGCTATAACTAAGGCATCAGCAGTAAACACAAGATGGATCCTTGATCCATTTCTCTCTGTGATCTAGTGAACTGATTCAAATAAAACCAAACTCAATAGAAGCCACTGTTCTTACATTTTCATCCCGACTGCCATTTCCCTATCTTCTGTGCCTCTGGATGTGCCTGTGATATGTGTGCATGCCTGTATGCTCACATGTACACACACACCGTGCATGCCCAGAGACCTGTATTCCTGTGGGCATACAGGTGTGCACTCACACATATGCACATGTGGAGGACACAGGGAAATGTTGGGTGTCCTTCCTCTATCCAGCTCTTCCTTATTCCTTTGGGGGCGGGGGAAGTCTTTCACTGAATTGTTTCAGCTAGGCTGATTCCCCAGTGAGCGCTGGGAATCCAGCTGCCTCCAGCGTCCCACCAGCGCTGGGGTCTCAGGAGCAGGCTGCCATGCTCAACCTTTACCCAGCTACTGGGTATCCAAACTCAGGTCCTCACCCCTGCATACAAGCACTTCACTACTTAGACATGTTTTCAGCCCTCCCACCCCTTTTTGAAAATCTTCTCTTACCCGTTTGGTTTGCCCTCTTTTAAAAAATAAAATAAAGACTTGTTTTCTTAAGTGTGTGGGCGTGCATGTTTGTTTGAGTGCACGCATGTGAGTGTGCATGTGTCCATGGAGGCTAGAGGGAGACATCAAATTCCCTTGAGTTAAGGTTACACCCATTTGTGAGCTGCCCATTGAGATCTGAACTCAGGCCCTCTAGCAGAGCAGGAAGCACTTCTAACTCCTGGGCCATCTCTTCAGCTCCTAGCTGAGTCCCTTCAATTAGAATTCTAAGGGAGTCACCCATGCTATGCAAATCCACCCCTCTCAGGAGGCCAGTCACCCGGCATGCCAGGTGTTACTCTGTGCACAGGTCATTACATCCACGGGGAAAGTGAACACTTCATTCACTTTGAAGAAATGAGAGCAGAAACTGTCACGACAACATATAATCACTTAATTCGATGCAGATCCGGGCTTGAATATAAGCACCTCTGATTTAAAGGGAAAGGGCAATTAAAAGCAGTTGCTGGAATGTTCTTTCAAGTCAATGAAGTCATTCAATCAGTCCATAAAAATGACTCACTTTTGAAAGTGTAACTTAGTCCCCAAGTAAGAAGGGGAGATCAGAGATTGGCCTCCACGGGAATAAATAAATAAATAAATAAATAAATAAATAAATAAATAAAGTAATCAAAAACCACTTGGAAATCTCCATAAGCCTGTTAACTCTCCAATTTCATTTTGTCTTCTAATCTACTTCTTGACACATTGGTACATTTGTTATTCATCCTGCAAACCCAGCATTTTAACCTCTTTTAGCGCTGGACAAATCCTCATCTATTTGGAAAGAGGAGAGACGGAGGAATGAAGGTCACTCCTGTGAGTAGGGAAGAAAATGCTAGGGTCTTGCATTCCCAGCATCCTTTGCAGCCAAGGTTCTCACATGTGACTCTACTCTCTTACACATGCCTGCTCTAGCATGAAATTTTTCCTGGAAAGACATAGACAAATATCTGCCCTCCACATATAGGACAGCAACAGACCAAAGCAATGATATCATCAAAGTCCAGTTGGGGAATCAATGTGGTTTTGAGTTTCCTCACAGAGTATAAATGAGGGGTGACTGGCCAGAACATAGGTGATCTAAAACAGCTGCTTCAAGGCAAAGTCTCACCCTACAGTGGCTGACAACCTCATAGAAGCTGCAGCATGGAGTCCCCCTTTCAGTCAACATTCCATGGCCTGCATATCCTGGCATCTCCCTGCAGCTGTGAGAGGGCAGGACAAAGTGATGGCTAGACTCCCCTGTGAGGCTCCTGTGGCCCTCCCCCTCCCTTTCAACCAGGGAGTGTCAATAGCTTCACTCCCATTACACAGACCTGGCTACCTCTGTATCTTCCTGCTTGTTTTGTTGCCATGGCTACTGGGCCAAGGTAATCTCTACTTGTAGATGGCAATGATTGTATCGTACCACATTCACACACTGTAGACAGCCATATTGCTAACTGTCATGATAGGACGTCCCCTTGGCCAGTGAGGCTTAAGAGCTCAGCATCGGAGGGCAAGACTCCAGAGCACGTGTGCAACAGATGAGGTTTAGCTGGGAAATGTCTCATTAGGATCTTTTCTATAATTACCTCAGAGATTATTTGAGAATGATGTAGCTCAGCCCCACAATTTAGATGCTATGGCAGCATTTATCAAGCACAGTTTTAGGGTCCTGGGTTTTTCTTCACTGGTACCGTGGCCCTCCACAGCCAGGTGCACTGTGGGATACTGGGTAGCATCTGTGGTCTCTAACCAACCATGCGACAACCCAAGTGTCTGCAGACAGTGCCAAATTGTCCCCTCGAGTGGAAAAAAATTCTCCCTCATTGAGAACCACTGGTTTAGTTCAATCTAAAAATGACTGTGTGGTCGGTAATCAGGAAGATGCCAATTAGAATAGAATTAAGCACTATTTCCCCGTTGGGTTTGCAGAAACATAAAGCAGGATCATGTCAGATCCTGGCAGCCCTGCAGGGTGAGAATCATTTAAGACAAAGGATCTGGGGAACAGTTGGTGCATTGCATTCAAAGTACCAATGCTCATGTCCATTAGGCAAGGCTAAGGACCTGAGTTCAGACCCCAGAACTCACATAAAAAGGCTGCCATGGTAGAGTGGGCTTGTAACCCAGGCTCTGAGGAGGTGGAAACAGGAGGGTCCCCAAGGATTACTGGCCAGCCAGTCTAGATAACCAGGTGTACTCCATGCTGCAGGTTACACGTCCAGAATGTATTAATCTCCGTGGCTCTAATCTAGTCTATTTCAGCCAATACCACTCCATGATTAACCACACTTCTACTTCTGCGAATTCAATGTTTTTAGACTTCTTGAGTGGCTTGTTTTATTGACTAAATTTTAGAGTGTTGTCCTCTCAGTTCATTTGTGGCCTCTGTCTCAGTGTCTTCTGTTCCCTGTTGCTGTGATCACACACCCTGACAACAGCAACTTAAGGAAGAAGGGCTTCCACATGGTGGGGGGGACATGTTGACAGGAGTGTGAGGTGGCTGCTCACACTGCATCCACAGTCAGGAAGCATGAAGGTGAACACTGGTGCTCAGCCTGTTTTCTCCTTTTTATATACAGCCCAGAATTACAACCTAGGGGATGATGCTACCCACCGTGGGTGTGCCCTCCCTCTTCCATTATCCTAATCAATATAATCACCCGTGGACAAGCCTAGAGGTCATCTCCCAGGTGGTTTTATATCTCATCAAATTGACAACTGAGATTAATCATCACAGCCTTCCAAATGACTGTGTTGGTTGGTTGTTGGATGGTTGGTTGTGGGTGGTGGGTGGGTGGGTGGGTGGGTGGTGGCTGGTGGCTGCTGGCTGCAGGCAGGAGGTTGGTTGGTTGGTTGGTTGGTTCATTCATTCGTTCGTTGGTTGGTTTTGGAATGTGAGGAGTTGGGGGAAGGTTGTATGGTGTATGGTGGTGAATGTGCACAGCTGTCCTGCTATGTCACTGTTCACCGTGTTCCTTTAGACAGGGTCTCTTACTGCACCTGGAGTCATCTGGCCATCAACAAGCCATGGTAATCCTCCGGTTTCAGTAGCCCCTGCCACAGTTACAAGCAAGTACAAATGTGCCTGGCTTTTACCTGGCTTTGGGGGATTTTATCTCTGGTCCTCAAGTTTGTACAGCAAATGTTCTCACCCGCTGAGTCACATACACATATAAGTGACAACTCAAATACATAAAGTTTGGAAAGACTTGGTGACTTTAGCTGGATTTAGTTTTATCTTAAAACTTACTTAAATAAATCACATGGCTCCAATAACAAAGCCACACCAAAATAGGCATTGGAACTCTATTTCTATCCCTCTGTTTCTAGCTCCTCCTTCCTGACTCCATTAGTGACCATCTTGTATAGTTTCTGGTTTGTAATACTGAAGTAGGGGGGTGGAGTGGTATATGTGTGCATGAATTGTGTGTGTGTGTGTGTGTGTGTGTGTATATGTATGCATGTATGTATGTGTGTGTAGTGTATGTATATGTGTGTTATGTGTAGTGTGTGTACATGTATGTATGTCTATGTATATATGTGTATGTATGTGGTGTGTGTATATGTATGTATAAGTATGTGTATGGGTGTGTGTGCATTGTGTATATGTGTGGTATATATATAGTGTTGTGTATGTGAATGTATGTGTATGTATGTATATGTGTGTGTGTGCATGTGTGTATGAGTGTGTATGTGTGTGTTATGTGTATGTATGTGTATGTGTGGTGGGATATGTGTTGTGGTATGTGTGTGTTTGTATGAATGTTAGGAGGGAAGGAGGGAGAAAGCAAAGATTGGAGAGAAAGGAGAGAGACTGTCAAATTATTATATAGTGTAAAATCATATCACATATCAGAGTATCATACATCTGAGGACAAGCTACTATTTCAGTTGGTTTGTCACTATAATGAAATACTACAGACAATTTATAAAGAAAAAAACCTTATAGTTCTAGCATTTATTAGGTATCCAGTGAGGGCTTTGTGCTGGTAGAAGTGACTCTGCAGAGTCCTGAAGTACTGCAAGTTGGAAAGCTCAGACTCTCTTTCTAGGGTGTGTATGCATAGGTGTCTCGGTACCCACGGGAACTTCATAAAGAGTCATATAACATTAGCTTTCAACTCGGGGGTGAGAAAATGGATGGACTGGCACATATGCTAGGCAAATTGATATGCTGTTGTTTAAAATGACAAAATAAAATTGAACTTGACCACGCTTCTCATTTTTAAGATAAATTCCAATGTGTCTCCGGGCCCTTGTGTTGCATCTTCTGTGTCTAACCAACCATCAGGAGAAATTAATGCTGCGTTGAATAATGTCATAGAGGGTGCAAAACGGCAGATGCTTTAGTCATACTGACTGTGCTTCCTTTGGATATGCAGATTAATACTCAGACTTTAGAAAGAAAGGTAGCCTGTCTGGGTGGCCCTGCCTGTACAAGCATGCGCAGTAGTCTGGATGCGCCTGCCTGTATGAGCATGCACAGTGGTCTGGATGCGCCTGTATGAGCATGCGCAGTGGTCTGGGTGCGCCCGTCTGTATGAGCATGTGCAGAGACCAGAATAAACCATGGTATGTCCTATCACTTGGATCTCTGCCTGAACCTGGGACTCTATGTTCTTTCTCAATTAAGTTGGAAGCCAGCAAGCTTCAGGCTCCCTCCTGTCTCTGGCTGCCCCTTTGCACACGCTTGTGAAAGCCCAGCTTTCTCACACGGGCGCTAGGATCCAAACTCTGGTTCCTAGGGACTGTTCAACAGCACTGCTGAGCCAGCTCTCCATCACCCCTTAAAAACATGTGGAAATCCTCTATAATGAAGAGTGACGTCACACACTTTAGAACGTGTTATTTCAGCCCTGCTTTCTGAGCATTCTGGAACCAAAGAAAAAATTAACATAAAATTTCAAAAGAAATCTCCAACCATGTTTAGTTTTCCAGTTAAACTAGGGGTGTTGATATTGTTATCGTGGAACAAGTCGATGACTAGGCTAAGATTTTCAGCCTACAGGAAGTATAAATAGTGGGGCTGGACAGATGGCTCGGCATCTGGAAGCACTTGCTGCATTTGTGGGGAACCTGACTTCAGTTCCAGCACCCACATCAAGCAGCTCACAACTACCTATCACTCCATTTCCAAAGGATCTGATGCCCTCTTTTGTCTTTCCTGGGCACCTACATCCACATACCGATAGGCACATAAAGTTAAAATAAAAATAAAGCCTTTTAAAAAGAAACATAAACTTAAAACATTTAGAATGGTATGAAAATTATCAGGATTTTACTCTAAATATTTAAAGTTAATTGGGATGGTTTGAGCTTAAATAATTTGCATTTTAAAAAGCTATTGGGGAAGCAGGAGCAGGAGGATTGCCTTGAGTTCAAGGCCAGGCTAGGCTGCAGAAAAATTTCCAGGTTACACTGGGCAACAGAGCAAGGCCCTGTCTCAAAGAAACACCTTGGTCCTTTGAAAAGCTCTCATCCAGCCCCCAAGTCATGATCAGCGTGCTCTCAAATGCCCGTCCAGAGAGCATTTTTCAACTTGTCCTTCTGTATTAACTTCTAACTTAATAGCAACGTGATCAGAGCTCAAGGGCCGTGTGAAACCTATTCCCTGAGATTTATCGAGGCCACCGTGTGGCCCGGCAGCTCTATGATTAATGTCTGTAGGTCTCCGTGTATTTTTGACGTCTCCAGCACTGGATGCGGAGCTCTGTGTGGTACTGGGGTCACCGTGCAATACTTGCTCGGCTCCCGTGTTCCTCTCAGCTTTGTGTCTGAAAGTCTTATCAATAATTGAAAGAATTATAAGGATGCGTTTCTCAGTTCTTGATGGTTCGCACTTTATTGATTTAGGGCCATTTTCCCAGGGCCCCCATGTTTGCAACATTGCACCTTCCTGCTAATACACACAGTATTCTGTCTCTGTCTCTGTCTCTCTTGCTCTCACTCTGTGTGTGTGTGTGTGTGTGTGTGTGTGTGTGTGTGTGTGTTTGTGTATGAGTGTACTTGTACATGTGGAGACCACAGAACAACTTCCTTTGTTGATCCTCAGATGCTGTGTATCTTGGTTTGGGTTTTGTTTCTCACAATCCACTGAGTCCATTTTCTGTCACCTATACGCAGCCCGATGCAGGACATTCACTATTGTGAAGTACAGTGGGGAGGGGCAGTGCTTTAAGGAAAACTGAGTTTCCCTCCCCAAGATGCCATCAGTTGTGAATAGCTCCTCAGCTAAGGATAGGCGCTCATCATCCGTTCCCCACTCCGTGCCAGAACGCTGACTGCCTTGATCTTGCACAGGTCCCATAGTATGAGCCAAGGCTGCCGTGCGTTTACGTACGAAACGGTCTTGGAACAGCCCTGGCACTCTGGCCCTCCCCGACCTCTGACTTTTATCATCTCTCTGCAATAGCTCTTAAAATTTGCAGGACACCTAGGTTTTTTACAGACAGGATCTCTCACTGGCCTGGATCTCTCCTAGTCCACTGGCTTGCTGGCCGCTGAGCCCAGGGATTCACTTGTCTCTGTTGCCCCAGCAGGCTTTTCCTCCGTGAATCTTACAGAGCTTCTCTGCTTTCACTTTCAAACTCTGTGTGTTCTACTTCATAAACAATGCACAAGAACGGAAAAATAGAGAAGTCACATCCCCCCACTCCACCCCAGGAGCAAGCTATAAAGTTACTGTCTTCTATAGACAAGGCTGGGACATTTCCCGTCCCCACCCACCTCGCATTTCCCCAACTGGGATCCAAGATGCTAAGAAGGAGGAAAGCCACTTTTACTTGGAAGAACCTGAGGAAACCATTTGTCACATGAAATGTGACAGGCACTCTCTCTTTTGTCACCATTGCTTCTCATGATTTCACTGTCTGTAAGGTCAGACCTGGGATTGAAATAGAAGAGAGAAGGAAGAGCCAAGAGATCCTGGGACAGCCACACGAGACCCATGGCTGACTGACATGCAGTGGGGAGGGGCACTCAGTCTTAATCCTTGGGGAGCTATGATGGCTGCTCTTGTCAACTGGTTAGAATCTAGAATCATCTAGAAGACAGGTCCCTGGGCATGCCGGTCAGAGATTATCTGGGTTGTATAGCTTTGTGTGAGAAGAAGCCCCCACCCCTAACCAGAGCTGGAAGCATTCCCTGGGCAGGGGACCGTAAGGTGAGCACGAGCGTGCATCCATCGATTCCTGCATCCTGAGCGTAGATGAGATGTAAGCCATTTCAAGCTCCTGCCACCTTGATCCTCACACCATGATGGACTGCACTCTTGAACTGTGAGTTGAAATAAGCCCGTTCTCCTTTGAGTTGCTTTGGTCAGACTATGTTATCACAACACCAAGAACGGAAACTAAGAAGCCGTGGGAGAGTTGGAGCACGCATAACTCTGGTCACAGCTGCAGCTACAGCTGCCAGATTGCAGTCCCAAGGATTTCCATAGGTTGATGGTGTCCAATCACCAAGAGCAACAGTCTTGCAGGTACAGGGAGTGGGAACATGGTACAGACCCTTTGCCGAGAGACTGAGGGTTCCTACCATCAGGAGGCTGATACAGTCTCTGCCCTTCCCTTTTACCAGACGACTATTCAATGTTGCTGCACATGCTAGGCAGGGGATCTACCACTGAGCCACACCCCAGCCCCTCACTGGGGGATTCTAGGCAGGGGCTCTACCACTGAGTCATACCCCAGCCCCTCACTGGGGGATTCTAGGCAGGGGATCTACCACTGAGCCACACCGCAGCCCCTCACTGGGGGATTCTAGGCAGGGGCTCTACCACTGAGTCATACCCCAGCCCCTCACTGGGGGATTCTAGGCAGGGGCTCTACCAGTGAGCCACACCCCAGCCCCTCACTGGGGGATTCTAGGCAGGGGCTATACCACTGAGCCACACCCCAGCCCCTCACTGGGGGATTCTAGGCAGGGGCTCTACCACTGAGCCACACCCCAGCCCCTCACTGGGGGATTCTAGGCAGGGGCTCTACCACTGAGCCACACCCCAGCCCCTCACTGGGGGATTCTAGGCAGAGACTCTACCACGGAGCCACACCCCCAGCCCCTCACTGGGGGATTCTAGGCAGGGGCTCTACCACTGAGCCACACCCCAGCCCCTCACTGGGGGATTCTAGGCAGGGGATCTACCACTGAGCCACACCCCAGCCCCTCACTGGGGGATTCTAGGCAGGGGATCTACCACTGAGCCACACCCCAGCCCTCACTGGGGGATTCTAGGCAGGGGATCTACCACTGACCACACCCCAGCCCCTCACTGGGGGATTCTAGGCAGGGGCTCTACCACTGAGCCACACCCCAGCCCCTCACTGGGGGATTCTAGGCAGGGGCTCTACCACTGAGTCACACCCTAGCCCTCACTGGGGGATTCTAGGCAGGAGCTCTACCACTGAGCACACCCCAGCCCCTCACTGGGGATTCTAGGCAGGGGATCTACCACTGAGCCACACCCCAGCCCCTCACTGGGGGATTCTAGGCAGGGGCTCTACCACTGAGTCACACCCTAGCCCCTCACTGAGGGATTCTAGGCAGGGCTCTACCACTGAGCCACACCCCAGCCCCTCACTGGGGGATTCTAGGCAGGAGCTCTACCACTGAGCCACACCCCAGCCCCTCACTGGGGGATTCTAGACAGGAGCTCTACCACTGAGCCACACCCCATCCCCTCACTGAGGGATTCTAGGCAGGGGTCTCTACCACTGAGCCACACCCCAGCCCTCACTGGGGGATTCTAGGCAGGAGCTCTACCACTGAGCCACACCCCAGCCCCTCACTGGAGGATTCTAGGCAGGGGCTCTACCACTCCTTATGTTTTTCAGTTGTGACATAATAATAATCTGTATTAGTTACTTTTCTTGTTACTATGACAAAATGCCTGAGTGGGGCTGAAGAAAGGGATTTATTTTGCTCACAATTAGAAGGAACAGTGTATTATCACCAGAAAGGAATAGCTGCAAAGGTGTGAGGCAGCTGGTCACATTGTATCACAGTTGGGAAGCAGAAAGAAATGGATGCTCAGCGCACTTTCTCCTTTTATTCAGTACAGAACCCCAGCCTGTGGGATGGTGCCGCCCACATCCAAGATGGAGCCTTCCACTTCAGCTGTACCACTCTGGAAAAATCTTCACTGACACCCCCAGGCAGGTGTCTCATAGGCAATCTCTATCCAGGCAGATTAAGATGAAGATTAACTCTCACGCCATCTAATTAAGATTAATTTCCTTAGAGGAATTTTTCAACGTAAATCTTCCATGGCCACTTCACCTCGTGCACTGACACTGCATGCCGCAGTCATAACCCCAGCCTAGGGCAGAGGCTCTCACCCTTCCTAACCCGCGACCCTTTACTACAATTCCTCATGTTGTGGTGACCCAATTCCCACCATAAAATTATTTTTGTTGCTAGTTTTTAACTGTAACTTTGCTGCTGTTGTAAATTGTGATGTAAATATTTTCCCCAATGGTCTTAGGTGACCCCTATGAGAGGGACATTCAACCCCGAGGGGGGCCGTGACCCACAGGTTGAGAACCTGTGACCTAGCCATGCTGATCCTAGAAATGTATCCTAAAACGGTAAGGGGATAATTATCCATGTAAGAAAACGCAGAGATTTCACAGCATAGCTTTTTATAATAGAGAAAAATTTAAATAGCCAAAATTTCCATCAGTAGACCCCCTTCATGCCACCATCATATGTTTTATAATCACTAAAATTACTGTACATATCAATGACATAGAACGATGTCCATGTTAGAATAACGGGGGAAAGGCAGTATATACTGATTTTTTTTAATTAAAAAAAAAATAAAATTTTACATGTGTATATGTTTTGCCTGCATGCGTATTTGTGAATCAAACCTGGGTCCTCTGGGAAGAGCCAGAGCTCCCAGCTGCTGATTCATATCTCCAAGCCTTTTTAAATTTATTATTTTTAGACAGTGTTTCATGTGTCCTTGGATCACGTAGAAGCTGCTATACTATGTAACCAAGGGTGGTATTAAAGTCTGCACATGTGTGTATGTGTATGTGTGCCGTGTGTGGATACATATGCGCAAGTGTGTGCATGATTGTACACGTGTATTTGCACGTGTGTGTGGTGTCTGCTGGTATGCACACGCCTGTGTGTGCAAATGTGGAGATCAGGTATCAATGCCCAGTGTAGTGTTCATCCATTTTCCTTTTTCTTTTTTTTTTTTTTTTTTTTTTTGAGATTGTCTCTCACTGAACATACAGCTCACTTATTCAGTTAAACTAGCTCCCCAACAAACTCCAACAATCCTCCTGCCTCCTCCTCCCCAACACTGAGTTTATAGGTGCATGCCACCACATTTGACCATTTCTTAACATGGGTTCTTGGGAATACAAACTCAGTTCCCAGCTCTTGTCAATAAGCCTTTTACCAACTGGATTAACTCCCATCACTTAATTTCCTTATTAAAAAATTCTATACTGGGCTAGAGAGATAGTTCAGCAGTTAAGAGCATGGACTGCTCTTCCAGGGACCCAGGTTCAATTCCCAGCACCTACATGGCAGCTCACAACTGTCTGTGACTTAAGTTCCAAGAGAATATACTGCCCTCATCTGGTCTCCATGGGTATCAGGCACACATGGTATACAAGCATACATGCAGGCAAAACACCCCAATAGGCCTGGTGTTTCATACTTGTAATCTCAACACTGAGGAGGTTGAGACAGGAGGATGGCTATGAGTTCCAAGTAAGTTCCAGTGCATCTGAGGCAGACCAATGCTACAGGCAACTGGCTCTACCAACTGTGTGTATAACAACACACATACCTTAAAAATTCTCAGAAAAGATATTCATCAAAATGTCAAAAACAATCAACAATTAAAGTTATTGGAAACCTATTTTTCTTCATGCTTCTTTGCATATTGAGAGTTATTTTTAAATAAACACAAAGTACTATAAAATTTTTTCAAAATAAAGTTCTAAAGAGCCCAATAATAATAATAATAAAATCAGCACTGTTTTAAGGAATAATTTATCTGTTTAGTATTTTATCTAAATTAGATATCCGTATAGAGCAGGAATGACTTCTCCCTTCCTGCTCTTCCCACAATTCCATGGGTCACACTGCATGAAGTAAGAGTTGCATGATGGGTGTTGATTGACAGTGGTATTTAGATGTCGGACTCTGAGGCGAGAGTATCAAACATGGCTAAGAACTAAATTGCATGGCTGAGCTTTGGCCTCACAATCTTAATAACTGAGAACTCAAGGCTCTAAGTCACTGTGTTTTATTATAAATGACTCTGCCTCCCAAGACTCCTTCAGTTTTGAAATCTTGCCAAAGGGTTGTTTCTCGTCCTATTGCTCGCAAATGGGCAAGTCTTCAAATGACGTGATTACCCCACAAGTTCTGGTAAGAGAGGTAAAATTGACCCATGTTATTTGAAAAGCTTTGCATGGATTTGTGGTCTCTGACTTGGGATCTGGATCTGTCTAGGAAAACTTCAGAAGGTAATAAAGCTTTATTTTACATTTTGAATAGCCCCATTCATTTATATCTGACACCTATTGCTGCATAACAAACCATACATCTCAGTAGTGAAGAAAAATAGCACTCATGGCTGAGGAGACGGCCAAGTCAGTATAGCATGCGTCAGGTGTGGTGGCTAACTTTAATTTTCAACACAACCTAGAATAATCTAGTAATAAGTTTCAATCAAGGAGTATCTGCATCAGGCTGGCCTGTGTTTACATATGTGGGGAATTATCTTAATTAAATGTGGGAAGACAAGCCCACTATGGGTGACATAATTCCCTAGGCAGGGAATCCTGAACTGTATAATCAAGGAAAAAAAATGAGTTGAGCACAAGCAAGCCAGCAAGAAGCATGCAGTATGCATAGTCATTCACTGCTCTGGACTGTGTCTGTGATATGACCAGCTATCACAGGCTCCTGCCACTGTGACTTTCCCTCAGGGATAGACCTGGACTCATGGGCTAAAATAAATCCTAATTTTCCTTTTATCCTCATATTTTATTATAGCAACAGAATCAAAACTGGGACACCGTGCAAGCCTGAGAACCTGAGTTTGACCCTCAGACCATGTAGAAAATCCAGGCATTATGGCATTTACTTGTAATCCCAGGGCTGTATCCAGCCTAGCTAAACCAGTAAGCCCCAGGTTCAGTAAGAGATCCTGGATCAAAAGGTAAGGTGGAAGGCAATCAGGGAAGCCACTTGATACTGACCTCGGCCTTCATATACACACATGCATACATGTACCTGTACAGACATGCACACGCACATTAACACACATATATACATATACCAAAAACAAGAATATCATGTGCTTACTGGGCTCATCTGGGAGTCACTGTGGCTTTGAGCTATATTATGTTACCAGCCTTACCCACTGCCATCTATCTCCAGGATACGAGCTTCATAGTCTTACTGCATGGGCTCACTATGGGGCTTCAGGTTTCACAGTCAGAAGCTATTCTGAGGGAGCTGTCTTAAAACAAAATTTAAAGTATGTAACACATTTGAAATATCTCCCCTGTGGTGGTTTGAATAAAAAATATGCCTTCCCATAGACTTATAGGGAGTAGCACTATCAGGAGGTGTGGCCTTGTCGGAGGAAGTGTGTCACTAGGGAAGGGCTTTGAGGTTTCAGAATCTCAAGCTAGGTCCAATGTCTCTCTGTCTTCCTGCTGCCTGCTGATCCAGATGTGGAACGCTCAACTTCCCTAGCCTGCATGCTGCCATGCTTCCTGCCTAGGACGAGAATGGACTAGACCTCTGAACCATAAGCCAGGACCAATTAAATATTTTCCTTTTTAAGAGTTGCGATGGTCTCCTTCCAGTCTGGGCCCCAAGCACTGAGCAGATCCCGGGAGACAACTCTGCATCCAATCTCACAAATCCCAAAGGAAGTGGGCCTCCCCGGAGCTCTAACCCAGGCAACATCTGAGGTAAGGAGACAGCAGCACCCGCCCCAAACAGTGAATAACTGGGACCCACTAGGACCCAGGAATTCACTCCTGGCCCAGAGCACTGGTTCCTTCCGGTCTGGGCCCAAGCACTGAGCAGATTTTGGGCCCCAGCACTAACCCCAGTAGTAACATCCACCCCACACACTTCTGAAACAACCAAGATAATAGAATAGACAGGCTCCAGTCAGAGACAGGGCAGGCAGCACTAAGGAGATCCAGATGGCAAAAGGCAAACGCAAGAACATAAGCATCAGCAACCCAGGGTACTTGGCATCATTAGAACCTAGTTCTCCCACACTAGAAAGTCCTGAATTCCCCATATCACCAGGAAAGCAAGATTCAGATTTAAAATCACTTCTGACGATGATGATAGAGGACTTTAAGAAGGACATAAATAACACTCTCAAAGAATTTGAGGGGAACACAGGTAAACAGGTAGAAGCCTTTAAAAAGGAAACACAAAAGTCCCTTAAAGAATTACAAGAGAACACAACCAAACAGGTGAAGGAATTGAACAAATCTATCCAGGACATAAAAATGGAAGTAGAAACAATAAAGAAATCACAAAGGGAGACTATCCTGGAGATAGAAAACCTAGGAAAAAAATCAGGAGTCATAGATGCAAGCATCACCAACAGAATACAAGAGATAGAAGAGATAGAATCTCAGGTGCAGAAGATACCATAGAAAATATTGACACAACTGTCAAAGAAAATGCAAAATGCAAAAAGTTCTTAACACAAAACATCCAGGAAATCCAGGATACAATGAGAAGACCAAGCCTAAGGGTAATAGGTATAGATGAGAGTGAAGATTCCCAACTTAAAGGGCCAATAAATATCTTCAACAAAATTATAGAAGAAAACTTCCCTAACCTAAAGAACAAGAAGCCCATAAACATACAAGAAGCCTACAGAATGCCAAATAGACTAGACCAGAAAAGAAATACCTCCCGTCACATAATAATCAAAACAAATGCACAAAACAAAGAAAGGATATTAAAAGCAGTGAGGGAAAAAGGCCAAGTAACATATAAAGTCAGACCTATCAGAATTACACCAGACTTCTCACCAGATATTATAAAAGCGAGAAAATCCTGGACAGATGTCATACAGACCCTAAGAGAACACAAATGCCAGCCCAGGCTACTATATTCAGCAAAACTCTCAATTACCATAGATGGAGAAACCAAGATATTCCATGACAAAACCAAATTTACACAATATCTTTCCACAAACCCAGCATTACAAAGGATATTAGAGGGAAAGCTCCAATACAAGGAGGGAAATTATACCCTAGAAAGAGCAAGAAAGTAATCCTCTCCCAACAAATCCAAAAGAAGATAGCCACACAAAGATAATTCCACCTCTAATAACAAAAATAACAGGAAGCAACAATCACTGTTCCTTAATATCTCTTAACATCAGTGGACTCAATTCCCCAATAAAAAGACATAGGCTAACAGACTAGATATGTAAACAGGACCCAGAATTTTGCTGCATACAGGAAACCCACCTCAGTGACTTACAGTAAAAGGCTAGAAAACAAATTTTCAAGCAAATGGTCCTAAAAAACAAGCTGGAGTAGCCATTCTAAAACCTCCAGCCCAAGAACACAAAGGGAGGGACTCATGCTCCACCTGTATAGTAGTTGAGGGTGGCCTTGTCAGGCATCAGTGGAAGTGGGGGGCCTTGGTTCCTGATAGTTTGGATTCCCTAGTGTTGGGATTTTGAGAGCAGGGAGGTGGGAATGGGAGGATGGTGGGAGCACACCCTCATAGGAACTCCAGAATTATATGATTAGATATGATAGAGACAGGCCACCAGAAGACTAGATTCTAGAATTCAAACAAAAAATATCTTGATACTAAAATTGTTTTGAGAATTGTATATTGCAGAATACACAGCCTTGGTGTATCTACTCATCAAGCAAGCTGAGCAGACATGCTCAAACGAACCTCTGATGTCCTGGAATCTCAGCTGGATGCAGTGAAGACACAGACGTCAGAGGCTTATCAATTTACTCTCCCCCCCCTCCGCCCCTCTTCTAATACCTCAACGCCCACAATCAGCTTGAAGAAGTTAATGAAGAGTCAGCGCCCCTATTCCCTGGGCTTGGGGACTAAGGTGGTTAATATCGGGCTGTCTTTCTAGGGAAAAGTAGTGGTTTTGTTGGAACAGGGAGGAATAGCTAGGATTTATTGCATAGCTATAACCTATTGGTAGAAATCTGTATAATTGTTATTAAGCTGAAGTTATAATTTCTTAAATGGTACAAAATTTACTTTGATTTCAAATTTAAGGTTTTCCTTGGTATGAGTATCTTATTGATATAAAAGTGAGATTAATATTGTTATTCTCACAGGCATTGTGCCTATATAACACATTTAGGAATACAAGGCTTAGACTCAGTCCTTTAACTTTTTTAACTGATTTGAGATGGCTAGCCTGCGAGTTAAGGGCCTATAGCAAATTCATGGCTCTGAGTTTATTGTTAGGGTGTTTTCTATATTTTATTTAGAAATAGCTGAGAGGAGTTAACAGACAACAGTCCAGATTGCCTTACATGGATAGTTGGTTTTCAAAACATCAGAAGTCCACAGAATTGACGTTACAAACATTTCTGTATTAAGGTTCATTTTGATTAGAGACCTGTCTGCTCCTGACAGCTTCCTGTCTTGGATTCTAAGAAGAAATTGAGCATCTTTGGGGTTACTTCAGTTGTGGTGAGACAGCCACTAGGCAAGAATTGCCTCTTTTCATCTACAGACAAATTACTGTCCTGAAAAGGACACAATTGTGGAATAGTCGACTGATTATACTGCCAAGACAGAGTAATCAGCCCTTAATAATTCTGCATCACTAGGTCTGTCAGATGATCCTGGGCCAGAAGGCTGAAGATTAGATGCTCCAACATTCTGTAGTATAGGGACTGTCCAGGTGTTCAGCAGTCTCTATGAATTGGCTAAGTTTTAGAAGCTATGCTTTGTGCTTCCCTTAATTTCAGTTAATTCAGTCATTCTGGATTTCCGATGGGATTGAAGTCTTATAGTCTCATATCCAATCCTGCTATTTACTTTGAGAGAAAAAATTTGAGAGGATGGTTTTCAGCTGACATTCATTCTAAAGCCAAGAAAAAAGCCAGGTTTGGAACTAAGTCTTTTAGTTAGGAGAGATGACAGAGGTTCTAGTTAGTCAACAAAATAATGGACTGGGTATTAGGTCTATCTTGTACCTTACTGATACAAATTGGTAGTTATGCTCTTATTGTATTTTGAGAGAAAAACTTTATTTTAACAGGAAGGGTGATATGTAGGAGGAGCTAAGGTGGGAGGAGTAAGGAGAGAAGAGGAGGAGTAAGGAGAGGAGGAGCTAGGAGACAAGAGAGAGAGAGAGAGAGAGAGAGAGAGAGAGAGAGAGAGAGAGAAACATGGAGGCAGATGTTCGAGTGTCTCCACCAGTCAAAGATAGTTGGTATATCTAGGTTGGGTATTGGGTTACACTTTTGATAGTATGGGCATCTTGTTTTTGAGCATTACCAAACTTATAAAGCCTTTGATTAACATTTTTTAAAAGTTACTAATAAAAAAATGAAAAAAAAAGAAGCTCAAAAATTTAAAAAGAAAACAAAGCAAGCAAAAAAAATAAAATAAAATAAAATAAAAAAAGAGTTGCGATGGTCACAGTGTCTCTTCACAGCAATAAAAACCCTAGTTAAGACATGCCCCATGCCATGTTAGTACTCCTTATGTCTGTGTGTGTGTGTGTTGTGTGTGTGTGTGTGTGTAGGCCCAAGGACAACCTAGGTGCTGTTCCTGAGAAGCCGTTCACCTTGTTCTTTGAGGCAATGTTTCTCACTGGGTCCTGAGTATCCCCGAGCAGGCTAGGCTGTCTGACTATCGAGGCCCAAGGATCCACACATCTCCACCTCCCCAGAGCTAGGATGATAGACATATGCCAGCACACCCAGCTTTCTGTGTGGATTCTGAGACCTAATAAAACCCTCATGCTTGCATGGCAAGCATTTTACCAACTGGACCATCTTTCCTGCCTTCACGGACACCTTTTTCCCTTTCAAAGTCTTGTGGTTTTGGTCATGGCAGATCCTACGTTTTTACCCTTGAAGAGGAAAAGAGAGAGTAAGAAAGTAGGTCAAGTTCATCCTGTAACCCAGTTCTGAACAAAATATTTCTTGAATGAGTACCTTGTCTACATGCAGAGACAGGTAGGGTCTGACACATAGGCTAAAACAGCAAAGGAGAGATAAAGATGTCCAACCTTCACAGCCTGTTCCCATCACCCACTGGACATCTGCAGATCCAAGTAAAGGATCAATGCTCTCAATAAAAGCAGGCCTCGGGCCTCTGAAACATATCCTAGGAAACTGTTATCGTAACCCACACAGTAGAGAGACAGTGTCTCTACCAAAATGGCAGATCAGTCATGGGCTGCCCCAACTGTGTGACCTCCAAAGTTAGAGATCTTCCCTGCCACTGAGAGCTAGGGAAACCAGAGTACCTCTTTGGGCATTTCCTAGGCAACATCCAAATGTTTGAGGCACCCTAGTTCTTTCATGTGAAGGCATTACAAAAGAAATGAAATTTCCCTCTGTGTTGTCACAAAGAATAACACACTGGGTACCTGTGCTTCACCCCAGGGTGCAAGCTGTGGAATTTCTGATGAGATAGCCTTTTAAGAACTTCTTCAAGACATAAGACACATCTCCATCTTTCTCACTTCCTGAAGGGAAAAATAAATTCAGTGTATCCATACGGTGTATCTACAGTGTATCCAAACTATCTAGAGAACAACTCAAATTATTCATATTGGCTCCTGGTTTCTGAGGCTTGGTGCATGGTCACTATATGACTGTTAGGATGTTAGAATCCAGCTGCTGCCCAGATCTCAGAACCTGCGGCAGCTCTCCCCTTCCACAGATACCACAGCACATCATCTGTCTGTCCGTGGTGGTAGCAGCTCTTCTAATCAACTCTCTATCCCTGTATCCATCTCAGTGTCCCCCAAAACCTGCATCAGAGACCTTTCGGTTGTGTGGCTCTGGGTACCAGGCAGAATGTCATGGTGGCTGGGGTGTGTGGTGGACATGCTTCTTAACTTCATGGCAGACAAGAGGTCAAGGGGAAAGGAAGCATCCCGGAATAAGATACCTCCCAGGACCCACCTCAAGCCTCTCCTCATCAGGAACTACTACTTCCAGCTAGATCCAACTTACCAAGCGTTTCTGGAAACTCCCAAGATAGTGTCCCCATCAGGAAGCTGGTCATGGTGTCAGTCTAGGGATGGGGTGTTTAAAACCATAATAGCTGTACAAGGTGGCAACTGTGTTTTTTGAGAAAATGGACACCAATGAGACATCTGTTAGCTCAGCCCTTCTCTTCCAGTTGGTGTGAGGAGAGTTTGTCTCGGCCATGACACAGCCAGGATGAAACGACATCAGATGGAGCTGTGGAGATGGATCAGTGGATAAAGAGGTCTCTGCACAAGCATGGGGACCTAAGATCAAGGCCTCAGTGTCCACGGAAAAAGTCAGGCAGGACAGCACATGCTTCTAACCCCAACACAAGGCAGAGACGATGGGCAGACTCCAGGGAGGAGTCAAACCAGCAAGGCTAGCCAAATTATCTAACTCCAGGATCAATAAGAAACCCTTGTCAGAGGCCACCATTGCCTCAGAGACTCCACCTTGTGGGAGTCTCCACCTTGTACTAGGTTGAATTCTAAGAAACAGCTTCTGGCCCCAGGTTCCCCACGTGAACTTAGACCACAATATCTCAGCCTGTGCTTTGTTGGCCAACATCCAGTCAGGACTGAAACCCAACAACTGCTAAAGAGGCTCTGATTGACTGGTCTCACTCCAGACCAAGTTATCAGAGAAGCCATCTGAGGTATTTGACAGGTAGTAACCTGTTGAAGTAATTATTTAAAACAGCCGCTGGCCAAACGGACTATCTAAGCTGCAGCAGCTCTGCCTAGCTCATCCATCCGCCATGTTCCATGCCAGAGGCCACGTGTGTGCTGCAGCTAGAAACAGACAGCCAGAAACACCAGCCCTGCCACCCACAAGACACCAGCGTGGGAGATGGCTCCACCAATCTTCCACACTGTCTTCACAAGGCTGGGCTGCACCCAGACCATCCCGCCATTGTAGAAAATGAGACTCTAATGTTTAAATATTAATCAAAGGCTTTATATATTTGGTAATGCTCAATAACAATATGTCCACATAATTATAGATGTTTCCCAATTAACTAACCCAGATATGAGTTGTTACCCAGGCCCGCTCTCGGTACATGCATGGTCATCCATGGCGCTACATCGCTGCCCTCCTCCTCTCCTCCTCCTCCTCCTCCTCCTCCTCCTCCTCCTCCTCCTTCCTCTCCTTACTCCTCCTCCTTCCTCTCCTTACTCCTCCTCTTCCTCTCCTTACTCCTCCTCTTCCTCTCCTTACTCCTCCTCTTCCTCTCCTTACTCCTTCCACCTTAGCTCCTCCCAAATTTCGGGGAAATTTTTCCACTACAGTAACCCACTTAAAATGCCAAGTGTGAAAGATAGTTAGAAATACACAGCATGGATATACCAATTGCTTGCTCCTACCTTTGCCTCTCCTGGTTTGTGATTGATTGATTGATTGATTGATTGATTGATTTTTTTTTTTTTTTTTTTTTTTTTTGCTTTAAAAGGTTGCTCTGTCCTGCCCTGCTGACACAATTTGGGTCCTGAACCCAGCCATCTCCCTTATATACAAGATTTTGAATAAAGAAACTTTTGGCTCAAACTTGGTTTTCATGGTGGCTTATTCCCAAGTTCTCAGACCCTAACACCCTGTCTCAAAAAGGAGTGATTTAGGAGGACACCCGATTGGACCTCTGGTCTCCATATGTGCATATGTGGTCAAATACAACACACACATGCACACACATACACTGTACATATGCACATATATACACAATGCACACAAGCACCCAGAAACACACATGCACACATACATACATATATACATACATATATGCACACATGTACCCACATACTCACATGCACACACACATGCACATACACACACAACACACACACATATACATACATCACACACATACACATAGGAGGGGGGTCTCAAATATGCACATAGCTAAAACTAAAATAAATCTTGAGTACGAATGGGCATCTTTAGCCCTGTATTAGTGACTTTTCTTGTTGCTATGACAAAAGTAACTTAAGAAATGAAGGTTTATTTTAGCTCATGGTTGACAAGATAGAGTCTATCACAGTAGGCAAAGCACCCACCATAATCATGAGGCATCTGGTCACATGGTGTCCACAGCCAGGAGAGAGAGGGGAGGGGAAACGTTGGGGCTTGGCTTTGAGGTTTTCATTTGTATCCAACCTGGGCTTCGATGTGGCACAGCCCAGCCTCCTCAGTCAACGCTCTCCAGAAATGCCCTCACAGACTTGCCCAAAGGTGTGTGCCTGTTGTAAAGAAAACAGTGAATCACATGACACTTCCCAGACACTCCCAGCAGCTGAGGATAGAGTGTTCAAACACAGGAGTCGGTGAGAGGCATGAGAGGCGCTAGGGACCTGTGGGGGGGGGGGTATGCTTCAGACTCAAACCTCAAACAACATAAAGACCTTGAGAACCACCATCGCAGTCAACTGCAGCTGCTGAGGGGTGACTCAGCCCTCAGGAGCCGGCATCATTTCCATTCATTGTGTGTCCCAAAGAGCTGGGTGGATGGATGTTCAGCCAGCACCAAAATAGAATTCTTCAGAGACAAGACAGCCGAAAGGGCCTGGGAAATCTCTGGCAATTCATTCTGCTACAAAAAAGTAAACTCTCACCTTGCTTCCTGAATTTCAGATTTTCCCCTGACCACCTTCTGTGTGTTTCTGTGAGTCAGACTCATTGGATTTCATTGCTGGAGGAGGGGCAGCTTCGGGGTGACAGGTGTGAGGATGCAGAGGGCTCCACACTTCCGTGGGATCGGCAGCAGTTAAGGGCAAGTATATATCGGTAACCAAAGGGCAGTCAACCCAAACTAAACATGTCCCCACCCATGCAAGGTCTCCTCACAAGCATGCCTAAATTACTTTTAGACTCTAGATCTTTGATGCTTCATACCTGTCTGTCTGAGACAGAGTCTTGCTATAGTGTCCAGGCAAGCCACAAGCTCATGATCCCTAGCCTCTGCCTCGGGAGGGCTGGAATGACAGGTGTGACCCACAGGTGTGGCACACTGTGAGTGTGTAAGTATGCACACACAGGGAGGTCAGAGCAGAATGCTAGGTACCTTCTTTAACTACAAGGTAAGCTCAAGGCCAGCCTGGCCTACATAAGATCCTGTGTCAAAACAAACAAATGAAAAAAGAAAAAAAAATTGGATTGGCCCAAAGGCCTCAGCCACTAGATTACTCTATGTCTTAAAGACAGGATTTGATACATCACTCAGGCTACCTTGAACTCACAGTACAACCCAGACTGACCTCAGCCTTGTGACCCTCCTCCCTCAGCCTCCCGAGTGCCTGGACTACACACATACACCACTAGCATGCTAATATTACACACATACACCACCAGCACACTAATTTATAATTTTTCTAATCAATTACAATGTTTGCTCAAATGTTATCTGTCAATGTTCACTTTTACACTCTCTCTCTCTCTCTCTCTCTCTCTCTGTGTGTGTGTGTGTGTGTGTGTGTGTGTGTGTGTGTGTGAGTCTGTCTGTGTCTGTCTCCCCTCCCCATCATCTGTTTGTCTGACTGCCAGATGAACCTACTCTCATTCTGTTACACTTAGCTATTTACTTACTTATTTTGTGTCCTGCGTGCCTGTTCTCTCTCTACCACGTGGGTTTCGAGGCTAGATCTCCTCATGTCCTGAAGCCTGGCGAGGAGCACATGTCCCCACGGAGTCATTTCACAATTCCCAATCCTACTCTGTTTTGCCTGAAGTTCTACAGATGTGGCAGAGGTGGCGGAAGCCGACGCAGATAGCCGAGGAAGTTCTAGATTTTGACTGTCAACTTGATTGGCTCTGGAGTCAGCTAAGACACACACCTCTGGATGGGTCTTTGAGGATGTTCCCAGGAAGGATTGACTTAGGGGCGGGGTAAAATGGGTGGCGCCGCCCGGGGTCTGCAGGGAAGGCGGGGCTGCTCCCTCGCCTGCCTTGTCTTCTGGCTGGTGAGTACATCTATCCGGTTGCCACCGCTGCGGCTGTGCCACCATCCTACACCCAACATTGGAACCCAGCTTCTTCTGCCTTCTAACATGGACTGAAGCCCAGCAGCTCTCCAGGAATCGACCAGGTCAGCAGCACCAGTCTCACAGTAAGCACTTCCGTTCTGTTTCTTCTGCGCAGTCAGCCAGTGATGGACTACCCAGCCTCTGTTGTGTAAGCCAACTAGCAAGTCCCTCTTCTGATGTAAAATCACTCTGTCGGGACTAATCCTCTAGAGAACCCCGACTAACACTTCTTCAATTCAGTATTCACCCACCCACAAGCTCTTCCCAGCATCCAGAGAGCCCAAGCTCCCGCCATCTGTTTTCCTTGCTAAATCCAATACTGACCTTAGCTCTCATCACCAACTGAGCAGTGCAATCTTGAGTCTCCTCTCAGTTCTCAAACCCACGCAGAGGGTCACATGACCTTGGCAGACACGGAGCCCTGCGTACCTGAATCCTGAAAGTTTCTGGGTCAAGACAGCAGGTCATGAGGGATAAGCAACGCTTGAAGAAGGTCTGTCGGGAGCCACAAGAGAGACAGAGTCCCAGTAGGGCTTCACAACTGCTAGCTGAAAAATATCCAGTGTTTAGCAGCCCACTGAGTACCCTCTCTCAGAGGCAGGATTCTCTTCCTTTGGCCTGGCCGGGGAGGGGGTAGAGAGCAGGGGATGCGGGGAGCACGAGAACCCAGCCTGCCACCTGGGCTCCTGGGTTCCCTTCTCCATCTGCCTTCCCAGATTGCCCTCCTAGGAACAGCCACACAGCACCTTTGCTGCCCTGTTGCCCGGACAGCTTGGTCAGCATGACAAGAGCCAACCTCTGGCTCTGGAGACATGGCCATTCGGTAAAGTTTTGGCTGTACAAGTGTGGGGACTTGAGTTCAGCTCCCAGAGCCCACATAAAAGCCAGGACATAGCAGTGCACGCTGGAGCTTGCTGATGATGTTAAATTGGCAGGGCCACCCAGCCTAGGGCTCCTTCTGCCTCTGACTCCCCATTACTGGGACTACAAGGGCAGACCACCACGTTTAGGTTCTGGATATCGAACCCCAGGTCGTCACACTTCCATGGCAAGCACATTAGTGACTGAATTCTCTCCCAGCCTATTTATATATATATACATATATACATATACAATATACACATACACACACACACACACACACACACACACACAACACACATATATATATATATATATATTTTTTTTTTTTTTTAGTGAGTTTTGTGTTGAGACATCATCACATAGCCCAGGCTGACCTTGAGTGATTCTCCTGCCTTAGCCTACTGAATGCTGGGACTGAATACATATGTCACCATGCCTGACTGGAAGATTCCTCTGTGTGTGCAAAAACTGAAGTGGTTTGGGGGGGGTCCTCCAAGCCCAGAGATGCTGCTGGGACCCTGAATCCCAATGCTACCTCCTGATATCTCCATCACGCAGCCCTGCTAAACACATTTCAAGTGATCTCATACTACAAAATCTTAACTCTGGAAAGCCGTAAAAACATTTTCCTCCATAAACAATATTGCAATTTGGGTCCAGTGACATGGCTCAGTGATCAAAGGTACTTGCTGTCAAGTCTGATGACCTGGGACCTATATGATAAAAGGAGAGAACCGATTCCTTTAAGTTGTCCTCTGACCTCCACATGCAACTGTGGTACATGCACAGATAGCTATAGTACAGATAGATAGATAGATAGATAGATAGATAGATAGATAGATAGATAGATGATTGATAGATAGAAAGAGAGAGAGAGATCAGCCTCTGCATCAGCCTCTCAATACTAGAATTGCATGTAAGGCATATGTCACCATAACTAACATATGGTTTTATTTTCATTGTTATTATTGTTACTATTAATATTATTTGTGAGGGATAGGGGCAGAGGTCAATCTTAGCTATTGCTCATATACATGTGTGTGTTTAGTTAATTAGTTACATTGTTAGTTATATTATTATATATAATCATTTTTAAAAGTATTCCAATCCATTGTGACAAATAACCTTTTCCCTGTTTTCAAATGTGTCTTAAACTTGCATAACTGTAACAGTATTGATACAATTTTACTTCCTGCTTCTCATTTAACTTCATATGCTTCCCAGCTTCCCACTGGGTCTTCATGACTATCCTTTGAGGGTTTCTGCTGTCTGTTGTCTGCTTGTTCAGTTGGTTGGTTAGTTGGTTGGTTGTTAGTTGGTTGATATGTTGGTTGGTTAATTGATAAGCTGGTTAGTTGATTGGGTGGTTGGTGATTAATAGGTTGGTTGGTTAGATGGTTGATTGATAGATTGGCTGGATAGCTGGTTGTTTGGGTATTAGTTTATTGGTTAGAGGGTTGATTGGTTGGTTGATTTGTCTGTTGATTACTTGCTTAATTGGTTGTTTGGTTAGTTGGTTGATTGGTTAGATGGCTGGCTAGTTGTTTAATTTGTTACCTGACTGATAGGTGGGATGGTTGATTAGTTAGTTGATTGGTTGGATGCTGATTGGTTAGTTGATTGGTTGGCTGGATGGCTGGTTGATTAGTTGATAGATTAGTTGAATGGTTGGTTGGTTAAGTCGATTGGTTAATTGGATAGTTGGTTCATTAGTTGATTGGTTGGTTGGATGGTTGGTTGGTTAGTTGATTAGTTGGTTGATAGGTTAGTTGAATTTTTAATTGCTGTTTCTTTTTCTCTTTGCCTTTGTTTTCTTTTGGTTTGGTTCTTGGATTTTTTAAGACATGATTGCCCTATGTAGTCCTGCATCAGCCTCTCAAGTACTAGAACTGCATGTAAGGCATATGTCACCATAACTAACCTATGGTTTTATTTTCATTGTTATTATTGTTACTATTAATATTATTTGTGGGGGATGGAGGCAGAGGTCAATCTCAGCTATTGCTCCTTAAAGCGATACTCTTCATTTTTAGGGTCAGAATCTCCCACTAGAATCTGGGACCGCTGTTCTTTGGCTAGGTTGGCTGGTCAGTAAACTGATGAGATTCCTGTATCTGCTACCCCATCATGGGTTTACAAGTATGTGCTAGTCCTCCTGCCTGGTTCTTCTCAGTGTGTATTCTAAGATTGAACTCAGGCCTTCATGCTTTCACAGTGAGCACTCACTGACTAATCTGTCCCAACCCCATGACCATCCTTCTTAATGTCCACATAATATTCCTTGATTAACTACAGGCGGTTTATTTTCTCCTTTTTACCACTTAGGTTTTTTTCTAATTTATGCTACTATAAATAACAATGCAATTAACGTCTCTATTTCTTCAGCTGGATTCAAATGTCTTGTGAATTAACAGCAACTGAACAGGATTCAATTCTGTGTCATTGCTTTTTCGGACAAAAATGGAATGTCCTGGTTTCTGAACAAGGAACCATCTAAATTTAGGCTTCTTGACAGAGCTGTGTGACAAGCCGAATAGCAATGACAGAGTCCCAGCAGCACTGTAGAAAAGTCTGTTTAGCTTGTTTGCCCTCAGTTGAGGGACAGACTAAATCTCATGTTGCTTCATCTTAAAGTGACTTTCGAGACTGGAAAATTTACCCTTGAAGGGATTTTTTTTAAGTAGTGTATTTTATTTTTACTTTTTATTTGTGTGTGTATGTGTGTGTGTGTGTGTGGTGTGGTGAGTGTGTGTTTGTGTGAGTAGGGGCGTATGCTTGCCATGACATACAAGTAGAGGTCAGAGGAAAACCTCAGCTGCCAATCGTGACTTTGCACCTTGGTTGAGCCCAGGTCTCTTGTTTCCCACTGTGCACACCAGGCTACCCAGTCCATGTGTTTGCAGGAATTCTCTTGCCTTCCTTCACCTTCCATCTTGCCTTAGAAGTGTTGGGACTCCACTGCTATGTCAGCTTTACATGAGTTCTGAGGATTCAGACTAAGGTCCTCAGACTTGCTCTACCCACTGAGCCATCTGGCCTAGAAACTTCTTTCTAAGTAGCGTCATTTGAAGGTTTGTTCCTTTAAGCAGATCTCCTTGAACATGGCCAAGCTCAAGATCAACCCACAAATGCATCCTCCTGGATTTATTTAAATCCCAGTAATACGGTTGCCCTTGGGACATCTGGAGCTTCAGTTCTGGGGCCTTCAATGAACAGCAAACTCTGTGGATACGTAGGCCTTGCATTAATGCCATGGTGCTTGTATAAAACCCACGCCCATCTTCCCACACACGTCCAATATTCATTACATTACTTAGACTAATGCAAGGTCAAGTCTGTATAGACGGTTGCTAGACAGTATTGTTTAGGGACTAGCAACTGCAACATCAAAAAGATGGTTGGCTCATATATCATTTAGTTTCTTTATGTGTGTGAGTGTGAGTGTGTGTGTGTGCAGGAGATAAGGAGGCCAGAGGACAACTGTGTTGTCCAGCTCTCTTCTTTCTTCTTCTTATCCTTCTCCTCTTCCTCCTCCTCCCTTCCTCCTCTTCTTCTTTTTCTTCTTCTTCCTGCCTCCCAAGTACTGGAATTAAGGAATGTCCTACAATAACAGCCTTAACTTATTTTTAAAAGTATGGTGGCACAGGCCTTTAATCCCAGCACTTAGGAGGCAGAGGCAGTCGGATCTCTGAGTTCAAGGCCAGCCTGGTCTACAGAGTGAGTTCCAGGACAGCCAGGGCTACTAAGAGAAACCCTGCCTCGAAAAAACAAAACAACAAAAAATTTACAAAATACACACACGCACACGCACACGCACACGCAGGCACGCATGCGCAGCCCAATGCCGGTTTATGTACTTGAGGTACGTCTAGCCACAAAGAAGAGACTAAGTTATCTCAAGGGCCCCTGGGTGACCGACATCATAGAGGTGCGCCACGTCCCACCCCTCTAGCGTCCCAACTCTCCTTCTAAGTGGTGGCCCCACACCCTAGCCCCTGAAACTGTCCCTCACGTAAATCTGGCCTAGCGTCAACAGAATAAAAACCAAGCTTCTACTGCCACCTTGTGGCCACTTCTTGTCAGTTGCCCAGCCTCACGTCTTGTCCCATGCCATCAAGCACGCAATGACCTCACAAGTTTATTGAAGAAAAGGAGGTCCAGAGAGGGTGAGGAAACTCCTGTGATGAGCCACACAATTAGCCATGATAATGCTGAGGCTAGAATTTCACGCTATTCAGTTCTGTGCGTCTTTGCTTTGGCTTCTCCAGGAAGCCAGGCTCAGATGGTGCCGTGACTGGGCTCTCAAGTGGGAAGAAAGGACCAGTAAGGGAGAAAATGAGATAGTGTGCAACTTTTTACTATTTGCTCCACTGGCCTGGCCAGGACGGAATAGGGTCAAACAGCATCAGCAGCCACGAGTTTGCCTCTCATTCTCTCGTTCTCGCTTTTGCCCGTGGCTACTTGCTTGGTAAGCCAAGGGAGCAAGCATAGGAATCCCACCCTCCCCACTACCGCTTCTGACCCAAAATGGCCCCAAACCGGAAGACAGATGGGAGAAGGTTTGGATCAGAAGTCAGGATCAGACTTGCAGTGTTTTCCTACTGCCTCAACTTAGACAAGCTGATTGCTGCCTGGAATCCATGTCTGCCTCTAAAACAACCCCAACTCCTACTGTCCATCAGGAAAGAAAGCTCCCAGACCGGCTTGGTCCTCAGCTGACAGGGCTGTTGGGCATTGGTGGAAACTTTAGGACTTTGGGACATATGGGATAAAGTTAGGTCATTGGGGAATGTGCTCTTGAGGGGACTGCAGCCCCCAGCGCTTCCCTCTCTGCTGCCCAACTGCCATGAGGCGAGCAGACTTCCTCCAGCATGTGCTCTGGCTGCCACAGCCCAGGATAACAAGGCAAGGCAACTATGGTCTGAAGTCTCTGAAACTGTGAGTCAAAATAGATTTTTTTTCTCCTTTTAAGTTGCTTGTTCCAGGTGTTTTATCACAGTGACAGAAGGCTAACACATCCCTAGATTTTCTGGTCTGATTACTTGCAGTTGGTCCAGGCAAAGATGACTTCAGAAAGTTGACAAGTGAGGTGTGTCTGGTCAAGAACATTTAGAATTAGGAAGAGCATTCCAGAAGGCAGCAGATCCAGAACTGTAGACAGCAGCATGGCTTGGAAGTTAGGGTTAGGGTGGGATCATGGAAGCCCAAAATGGGAGCTGAAGGAGGTTTTCCTACCTAAGTCATCCTACCTAAAGGTTTTCATCAATTGTTTAATTGGAAAGTATGCATGTTCGTTGAGGTCACTGTTGCTGTGATGAAACGCCATGGCCAAAGCAACTTAGGGAGAAGAGGGTTTCTTTGGCTCACACTTCCACATCACTGTTCAACACGGAAGGAAGTCAGGACAGGAACTCAAGCAGGGCTGGAGCCTGGAGGCAGGAGCTGATGCAGAGGCCACAGAGAGGTGCTGTTTACTGGCTTGCTCACAATGGCTTGCTCAGCCTGCTTTCTTATTGAACCCAGAACCACCAGTCCAGGAATGGTGCCACACACAATGGGCTGGGCTCTCCCACATCAATCACTAATTAAGAAAATGCTCTACGGTCTGCCTGCAGCCCAACCTTACGGGGACTTTTTCTTAATTGAGGTTCCCTACTCTGGATGACTTCAGTCTGTGTCAATTTGACATAAAACTGTCTGGCACCTCATCTGCCATCTGTTTACTGTCTTAGTCACCTTCCAACATTGTGTTAAGACATTCACATGTTTGCCTATTAACTCCAGAACTCTTCTCATCTATTGAAAATTGAAACTCAACACCCATTAAACACAAATTCCCTACCCCTCCTCCAGCCTCTGGCACCCACCATTCTACCTCTGTCTGGAAGAACTTGACGACACAAGGGACCTCACTCAAGCGAAAGAACACAGGATTTGCCTGTTGGTGACTGGCTTAATCATTCAGAGTATCCCCAAGGCTCATCCATGTAGCATCATGTTGCAGAGGGTCTCCTTACAGCTGAAGAGTAAGCCAGGACAGACAGAATGACAGACAGATGGGGACAGATCACTCACAGACAGATGAAGGATGATGATGGATTATAGATAGATAGATAGATAGATGATAGATAGATGATAGATGAGGTATAGAATAGTAGATTATAGATGATAGACTATACATTGTAGATAGATTATAAGTGGATGGATGACAGATGGATAAATGACAGGTGGATAGATAATAGATAGATGACAGATTTATGAATAGATTGATTATAGCTAGAGATAGATGATCCTTGGATAAATGATAGAAGTAGATAGATACATACATATATAAATACATAGATGATAGAGATAGACAGATACATACATACATACATATATACATACATACATACATACAAACACACATATATAGATAGATACATAGATGATAGATAGACAGACAGGTGCATACATACAAACATACATAGATGATAGATAGATAGATAGATAGATAGATAGATAGATAGATAGATCAGTCCACATCAGCATATACTCTCATCTCTGAGTGGCCTCTCCGGTTGCCTCCCCCGCTGAGCTCCTGCCTCCTGCGTCTATAATACAGGAAAGCAGAGAGGAGCTGAGAGCTCCAGCGAGCACTGCAGGATCTGAGCCCAAACCCTCCCGCTTCCCTCTCAGCTTTCTTCCGATAAATGAAATTGTCTGAGTCCTTCTCTCTCTCTAATCGGGTTAGGACGTGTCCGATGCTCTTGACGAGCTCGTGGTCCGATCTGGGGATCAAACAAGATTACAGGGCGCCAAGCACTCAAGTCTGAAGAGTTGCATCCACCATTAGGATTATCAATAATCTCTCATTGATCTCTTAATACAGAAAAAAAAAAATACAGTTACCTCCTCCCGAGAGGTTTTCCTCACGGAGGATGCTGGGAATATCCTCTCTTCTGCCTACCTCCTTCCCACCAAATCTGGACCGTTAGCCCAGGAGTGTCCTGACCCTTGGAATCGATGGACAGTCAGATCTCACTGTAAGTCAGAACTCACTCTGAATCAGGTGTAGCACACACAATTTGTTTTGCTGGGCTCAAACAATTTCAAAATTCTTTCTATCTCACTGATGTTATGCAGAAATAGGGACAGTTACTTTTTATTTGTATATGTTCATATATGAGCGTCCATGTGTGTGCACATGCATGTAGATGTAGATGAATTATTTATTCTAGTTAGCCCTTATAAAAGACACACAAACCTGGTATTTTGTTTACAAGCTGTGTGCCTAGCCTGGGAAGGTTCTGAGTTACTCTGACTGACGTCTCAGCTATTCGCCCCTTGTTACCTGCTGCCTGAATCTCTCCTGGGCAGCCTTTGCACTTCTCTCAGTCACGTGCTCCTGGTCCGCCCTGTCTAATGGCGACCTTCTGCTCCTTCCCTCCATCTTCCCTCTCTTTCTCCCTCGGAATCTCCTGAGACCCCTCACTCAATCCTCAAGTCCGCCTTTTCTCTCTATTGCCCAATCACAGCCTCCAGCCTTTAATTAATGGATTAACTTTAAATTGGGGAGCAGGGTTTACATGACCAAACGGGTATATATGAGGATTCTCTCATCTAGACAGCAACCGAATCTGAGGGTTCAGAGTTTAACATTTGTGTACACTAGCAACATGTGAAATCCCCAACATGTGAAGGTCAGAGGACAACCTCGGGTGTTTTTCCTCAGGCATCTTCCATCAAGCAGGCCAGCCAGCTCCCAGTACCCTTGTCTCTGCCTCCCGCTCTCCATCTCTAGAATTACAAAGTACGCATTAGCACACACAACTGTTTGCATTGATTGGTCCTTTTTTCCCTAAATTTGGGGTCTGGAGAGATGGTTTATGGGTTAAGAACACTGGGTGCCCTTCAGGAGGACCTGGGTTTAATTTCAGCACCCGGATGGCAGCTCAAAACTATCTGTGACTCCAGATGCCCTCTTCTGGCCTCTGCAGGAACTGCATATACAGATATATAGGTAAAACACATATAAAAAGCAAAAAATAAAGAAAAAATTTATGTAATATATTTTTAAAATGGAATCAATGTCATTCTGCTACTGCTCAGCCTGTCCTCTCCATTTTGTAGAGTCTAGGATTTCCCTACCTGAGGAATGATGCCTCCCACAGTGGACAGGCCCTTCTATCATGGGCAGGCCCTCCCACAGTAGCTATAATTAAGACACCTCCTCACAGACATTCCCAGAGGCCCAGCTCCCAGGTGATTCTCTTAAAATCTACAATCAAAACTAACCATACCAGGCACTGTGGCACTTCCCACAAAGGGTCCATGTTTTCAGAAGACCACAACTTCGTGGTAAGATCGGTGAGTCACAACCCCCACTATGCCCTAGATTTCAGTCTCCAGGGTCACTTACCCATGGCCAACTGCAGCCTAAAAATATAACATTGAAGGAATGTTCTAGAGAGAGAGATTTAGCTTAGGACTCAAGGGTGAGGAAAGACGCACAGCGTGAAGACAAATCGAATCACCTGGAGAAACTTTCCGTGGTCCTCTAGGGTGACTCAGGGAGATTTCTAGGCCCACACTCTTGATTTCCTTTGGCTTTGTTCTGTTTTGTGGATACTGGGGATTGAATCCAGGGTCTCAGACAGGCTTGCCCTTTACCATGGAATCGGGGCTTTAAAGAAGCCAATTTGTTCCCTTGGTGTATTCCTTTTCTCCAATATTTTACGGAATGAGTCTTTTATTCTGAGTGGCCTGAGACCTCTTTTGAGTTACCAAGCCTGACCCAGGATGGACTTCAAGGCAAGCGGCTTTTGGAGCTAGATAGTACAATTTTTATTAAAAAGCTGCCTGAGGTGGCTCACACCTGGAATCCCCAGTACCTGGGATGCTGAGGCCTGAGGATTACTGTGACTAAAGATGGGCTATGTAGTGAGTTCTGGGCCAGCCTGGGCTATAAGGTAAGACCATGTCTCAAACAGAAATTTTAAGAAAGGATGGTGAAGCCGTGTCATACAAATCCATCTTAGGGGTGGTGGAAGCAGTTCTCCTCCGAGGACAGGGCTGGAGCTCAGAAGGGTTTTAAAGGTCCCAGAAGAGGCTGGGGGAGGTAGATATGGAGGGAAAGGGTAGGGAGAGGAAGAAGGTAGGAAGAGAGGAAAGAAACTAAGAGAGGGATGAGGGAGGGAGGGAAGGAGAAGAGGGAGAGTGAGAAGAGGAGAGAGGGAAGTAGGAGACCAACTTTGAAGCACTGTGCCACACTAGGAATACTAAGAGATAATTGAACACTTGTGAACCGCACAGGAGATGGGTGGGTGGCGTTGCCTGGCAATGGGGAGATAATAATAAAACCGTATAGTATTTCTGTTGGGCAGACGGTGCATTTCTAAGGAGGTTTTTGATTTCTAATCTGAAAAACACGACCCAGAGTCAGAGGTATAGGAAAATCCTTGTCTAGCTTGCAAATGCCGATGACAGACAGGCTTGCCCAAGGTCACTGTCCTCGAATTATGGAGAGGAGACATGTGGATTTGATTTTTGATGAAGATTTGGAGAATTTTTAACCAGCGCCTCGGGGCCGAGAGCTGGATCTGCCGCCTGGATTCTCTGCCCTGTATTTGACAGTAAATTAAGGCTGAAGAGACAGAGCTGTGTTGCCGGGGATCTCTGCAGTATTCTAATTTCTGAACTAAGTGAAAAAGGAGACACATGACAGCAGTCAAACAGAGCAGCCTTGGAACACCGTCAGGCCATCCACAAGCACTGGCCATGTAGGTCAAACCTGCAGCAAAACACGCATGGAGATGTGAGGCAGGAGGTTAGCTCCAAGAGGGACTGGCCAACAGACTCTTCAAATTAGGGACTAAAATATACAACGTAGGCCAGCTCAGGACCCTGAAAAGGATATGGAGCTAATGGTGGTAGCCGACTGCTGATCAAGATAAAAAGGTCGCCGCGGTAGGAGAGGGGGATCTGTGGGGAAAAGCTTGCTCCGCAAAACTTGAAGACCTGAGTTCAAATCCGCAGACCGCATGTAAAAAGCTGAGCATGGCTTACATGTGCCTGCAAACCCCAGTCAACAGCCTAGGTCATCATCTAGCCTCCACATACATGCACATACAGGAACATACCTGTGAACGAACACACACACAGAAAGAGACCCCTGTCCTCTACTTCCTGTTTCCTGTCTTGTTGTGCAGCTTCCTCCTTCACAGTCTTCTTCTGTAGTGACTCCCCGCCTTAGCACATGGGGCCAAGCAGCCATGGACTGAACCCTCTGAAATGAGTAGTCATGTCGGGAGAGATCAGCTGTCTTACTGAAGATTCCAGCGGACAGCCAAACACACCACTACGAATGATAAAAAAATAAATCTGAAGCAAATTTCTTTTGGACCCCGGTTTAAGGGATACAGTCTGTCCTGGACGGGACAGGGCAGCTATAGACGGCTCCAGGAGTGCCCATCGGAACTCCTCACCCCCTCAGATCTTGGTGCAATAGAAAGGACAGAAAAGATAGGAAGTGGAGCCAGAAGATAAAACCTCAAGCCTTCCCTGACTAGAACATTCCTCCAGCAAGGCCACACCTCCTAATGGTTCCACAAACGTCCCCAACAGCGTCACCAGCTGGAGACCAGTTGTTCAAACACGCAAGCCTGTCCGGTTGTTTCCCATTCAAACCACGCGAATTTACTCCATCGCTTTATGTAGGGAGTTTTGGGGTTTGGCTGTTTGGGTTTGGTTTTTTTTGTTTTGGTTTGGTTTTGTTTTGTTTTTTTTTTTTTTTTGGTTGTTTGGTTTGGTTTGGTTTGGTTTTGTTTGGTTTGGTTTGGTTTTGGTTTTGGTTGTTTGGTTTTTTTAAAGATGTGTGGATTTTCTAGGCTAGGTAAAGCATTTAAATGACACAAACAAACAAACAATAGAAGAGAAGAGTGAAGAAACGCTTAAAACACAGGTCAGGGAGAGTGCCAGACTGGAAAATGTTGCTTCTAGAATCCATCGCTGAGGAATTACTGCTGACAAACGTTCCTGGATGACACACATTTCACAGGAGAAATCCAAAGATTTCCCACACAAGACAAATAGGTGTCAAGTTATAAAACTCTCAAAACAAAGGTAGGATTTTACTGGATTCCAAAGGCAGGGGAGGAAGGAGAGGGATTTATGGATTAAAATGTAATCATGACCTTCAGTGCTTTCTACACTCCCAAGGAAGGAAAAGCCCAGGGGAGCCTTTCATCAGTCTGAGGGTGTATCTCCTCAGCCCTCCTTGAGGACAAAGGAAACCCCCTTAACAGCAGGAGGATCAGACTTACTTTATCAACGGTGTCTCACGGGGGAAGATGAACAATGGAGCCCTGGGGGGTAGGGGAGAGAAGAACGGGAGAGGAGAAGAGAAATAAGATGAGGAAGAAGGAAATAGAAGATGGAAGAGGAAGGTATGAGGGGGAAGAAGAAAAAAAGAGGAAGAGAAGGAATGAAGAAAAATGGGAGGGAAAAAAAGAAAAGTGGGGGGAGGGAGTAAAGGAGGGAAGGAGGGCAAGAGCACAGGTATGATGCCCAGAAGACAATTTGCAGGACTCAGTACCTTCTACTACCCTGTGGGTGCTGGGGTGGACCTAAGTCGTCAGACTTGGCAGCAAGCACCTTTCCCCACTGAGCCATCTCACTGGCCTCTCTATGCTGTCTTTAGTACTTGGGTGATTGACGAGAATAGTATTGTGAACTACAGTGACCAGACTCCATGGAGTGTTCATGTCATCTGGTTAACAGGCCCTCAGGAAGACAACACTATCAGTGACAGAGATGGAAGCTACAGAGATGGCTCCACAGCGCCACCTGCAGCATGGGAGGGGTGTGTCTCCAAAGACTCAACTGAAGCCTGAATTCTTGATCTTTTTAGATTTGCAGATATTGTTTTTGGTTGTGTCGTGTGTTGTTGAGGGTGGTACGGCTTCTGATCACGTAAGATTCGTCGAAATTCTCTGCTCAATTATAATTCCCACACGCGGTCTTGATTTCAAAGCAAGTTGTAGATGGTCTGTGAGCAAGTGGAATCTATCTGCTATATATACCACTCAAGCAGTTAGACAAAGTTGGATATTCTGTGTATGCAAGATAGAATTAGAGCCTAAAAGTTCTCACCCTAGGACAGAAGGTTGCACAAGGAAGCTAAACTGTGCTTGCTGTAAACAAGTTTATAGTCATTTATGAGAGTTCCAGAAACTTTTGAGTTTTTCTCTGGAGAGGCCCCAGGGCCATATAACCCTTAATCTTAAGCTTGGTTCACAACTTTCTAGTTTAACATTTGAAATATCTCTATAAAAAAGTAGCTACCAAATTAGACATTCCCAGCAAAGGCTGTAAACTGTGTTGCAATTCCTCTTTGTTTTTTTTTTTTTTTTTTCAAAACAAGGGTTCTCACCATAAGGTCCTTGCTAGCCTAGAACTCACTATGTAGTCCAGGTTGTCTTTGAACTTACAGAGACCCATTGCCTCTGCCTCTCAAGTGCTACGATTAAAGTTATACCTCACATGCCTGGCTAGACTAGAATTCCTCATACTCACTGGCAAGAGGATTCAACCAGACTCCAGGGTAACAGGATCCTTACTCAAGTTCCCTTAATTTTCCTTTATTTTCTCCTGCCTCAGCTCTGCCCATAAAGACCCTAGTCAAGGATGTATACATAAGTGAAATAGTCTTGTGTGAACTCATAAGGAGATATGAAACAAATATCTATTCACCCTGAATAAAAAACAACACACTAAAGAAATTATTCCACCCAAGTTTATCTTAGTGAGTCAGTGAGTTCACTGGGACTACATACAGGAGCATGTAAACTCAAACACAGCTGTATCACTACAAAGCTCACCCCAGCATGGATGACAACTCCTGAAAGCTGCATCCCTGGGGCTCTCTGTATAGCTTGCAGACTGCTCAATCAGTTGAAAAGTCTCCTTTCCCCAGCAAGGTCCCTATATAACTTTGGGAAAAGGAACTGTGAGACTTGTAAGTTTTAGGAACTTCCTAAGACTTGTAAGTTGTGTTTACTTCCAGAGGTTTTAGGTGCCTCCCTCAATTCTAAAGAAAAGAACTACACATATGGGTTTTATTATAATGTGCTGTTTAAGACTGGGAGCCAGGAGAACCAGTATATTCAAGTGTCCTTTAAAACCCTATATCCCAGGTTACTATTCTTGGTCCCATAATATAAAAATACCCTCAGTCAAAAAAAAGAAAGCAAAGTTCATCCATGTTGAAAATGTCTGCTCTGCCTAGAACTTTCAATCAGGAATACAAGCTGATTATTTCAAGGCTTCCCCAGCCATTTCTGCTGGTTGACTGTAAGTGCCTATTTGAGGAAGTTACCTTCCTGATCTTATTTGTTCTTATACTTGGAACCCTTACCCAAGGGGACACTCTGCTCTGCTCCACTAGGGACTCTCGTTCAGGAACTCCAGAAGGCTGCTTCAATGGCTTCCTCAGGCAATTTCTGATGGATGTTTTTAAGCCTCCAGTTTGATCATGTTGCCTTTTGTTTGCTATCAGTTGGGCTACTCTGGTACCTCTGTGGGATGTTGGAGGAGCCTGATTTGATGTTTTGCAATCTGTCAGCTGCTTCTATCTGCTCCTGTTCTTCTGTTCTTTTACTTTTGCTTGCTTAATAAATTACTTAATAAATTTATCCATTCAAAACTGAAAACATTATTGTCATACATAATTTTCTGAGCCACACAAAACATGTGTTTCAATTTACTGTGTGTTCCAATTTCATTCTGTTGCTGTGACAACAGCCATAACCAAAAATAGCCTAGAGGAAGGAAACTATTTACTTACCTTACATTTCCAGATCACGGATCATCATTTAGAGAAGTCAGGGCAGGAAATCAAGCAACTTCACTATAGGATTCTAGGATCTACCACTGAGCCACACCCCAGCCCCTCACTGGGGGATTCTAGGCAGGGGCTCTACCACTGAGCCACACCCCAGCCCCTCACTGGGGGATTCCTAGGCAGGGGCTCTACCACTGAGCACACCCCCAGTCCCTCACTGGGGGATTCTAGGCAGGGGCTCTACCACTGAGTCCACCCCCAGTCCCTCACTGGGGGATTCTAGCAGGGGCTCTACCACTGAGCCACATCCCAAAGTCAGCAAATATATTCAGAGCCCAAGACAGTTTCTAGGAAGTGTCTGTTCATGGCTACCCAATCACACTTCAGACCCGGAATCCTGGCCATTCTATTGAACAGTGCAAGGAACTTTTGAAGAACGTGAGAACTTAAGAATGTCAGAAAAAAGCAGAGCGGTGGCGCACACCTTTAATCCCAGCACTTGGGAGGCAGAGGCAGGCAGATTTCTGAGTTCGAGGCCAGCCTGGTCTATAGCGTGAGTTCCAGGACAGCCAGGGCTACACAAAGAAACCCTGTCTTGAAAAACCAAAAAAAAAAAAAAAAAGAAGTCAGAAAAGGTATATTCAATGTTTAGCTCCAAAGATATCTTAGATTTTTAAATATTGATATCAATTAATCAAGTATTCCTTAAGCAAGCACTGAACAGCAGCATTCCACTCAGAGCTGGAGTAAGCTGGACATGGTGGCTCACATCACAATCCAGCATCTGGGAGACAGAGGCAGAAACATCAAGAGTTCAAGGCCATTCTGGGTTCATAGCAAGAACATGTCTCAAAGAGGGGGCGATGAGCTGGGAAGATGGCTCCGTGGATTAGTGTACTTTCTGTAGAAAGTTGGGGACTGAGTTCAAATCCTCAGCACCTGTGTAAAAAGCTGGTGTGGCCACACACACATCTACAAACCCAGTGAGGAACCCTATCTGAAGGGACTAGTGGAGCAGGTCACCCAATGTCTTCCTCTGGCTTCCATGAACACATGAATACACACACACACACCACACACCATAAATATAGAGACAACAATAAATGTTGGACCTGCTGGGTGGGTGGAAGCAGGAAATTTTATTACTATCCAGAATTTACATTGAGCCACTTAGTGAATTAATAATAATAACAATAATAATAATTTCAACAATTGCAAAGCTTGCAGCCCCTGAGCTGGGGATGAAATACCCTTTATTTCATTATCCTCCGCATTATTCCCAAATCACCAGTAAAGAAACTGAAGCGCAAAGAATTTAAGTATCCGTGTCTCCCAGAAGCTCTTTTCAATTGATGATTAATTTTTCTAACATTCAGAAACATTTTGGAATATTTGGACTCATGATGGCCTCTTTCTTGGCTGTTTGTCCGCCTGATCTGACATGGCCCCTCCCCTTCACCTCAGTGACGGTTCCCAGGACATGAAAGGTCAAACAGAATATTGGATAATCGTCATACATTTCCTCTTGCGCTGCTGATAATAAATGAGTGATTTTTTTTTTTTTAAATTAAAACTCTCACCAAGGTCACTCAACTTCTAAGTGGCAAAGCCAAGCCTCAGACCTATGCTGCTCAGATCCACACAGCCTGTCCTCTTGACCGTGACATTTTCTAAATTAATCACATAAAGACAGTTGGCTGCAGCCGGGAACCTGAGCTTACTCCAATTAGCAAGGAGAGAATTGAAGGTCCTGACTCCGTTCTCTCCACCCAGCTCCTAGGTCACGCTGCAATGTTGTAGGCTAACAATTAGTCTTTTTTCTTCCTTTCTGTGTGTGAGAGAATAGGAACGTTATTGCGCATGTGTGCGTGGGCGGGGCAGGGAACGAGCTCACCCATGTAAGTATATTTGGAGGCCAGGGGTCAACATTTGGATTCTTCCTCAATCCCTCTCTCCCTTATTCCTTGAGTCAGGGTTTCTCACTGAACCAGAGCTCACCGTTTTGACTAGACTGGCTGGCAAGCGAGCTGCAGGCTCCTCCTGACCCCGCCTCATCTCCTAGTACTTGGGTTACAGCTGTGCACCTCCAAGGGCAGCTTTTCGTGTGGGATCCAAGCTCAGGGCCTCATGCTTGTACAAGCAAGCACCTTCCCCACTGAGCCATCTCCTCGGTGCCCCCTCCCCTTTTAATTAGCTGAAATTTATATACTATTACAAAATTAAAGTATACAATTTGGTGCAGTTGGTATCTACAGTGTAACGCATTTGTCACACTGTAATCTAGTTGCGGAACGTAACTGGGCCAGCCGGGGGTTTCCTTCCACTTTGGGTACAGAGCCTCGCTCCGGGAATGGTAAAAGGAACAGAGTTTTACATATGCTGAATCCAGATTTAAATATATCCATATGCATCAAGGCAGGAGGAGGAGCTTAAGGGGAGAGAGCCGTCTATGGGGAGGGGCAAAGGCAATAAAAGAGGAGGTAATGGAGGGAAGAAAAAACAGATTTGTTTGTCAATGTGATGGTTTGAATGATGTCCCCAACAGTTGCGGGCATTTGAATGTTGGGTCCCAGTTGTCGGTGCTTCTTGGGATGCTTAGGAGTCATGGTCTTGTCAGAGGAAGTACGTCTGAGGAGGTGGGTTTTAAGAGTTAAAGGACTCACACTATGTCTAGGGTACTCTGTTTATTTGATGCTTGTAGTTCAAAAATCGAGCCCTCAGCTTCCGGCTGTTGGTGGTTCCAGCCATCATGGACTCTTCTGGAACTATAAAGTCCAAATGAGCTCTTTCTTCTGGAAATTGCCTTGGTCACAGTGTTTTATCACCACAGTTGAAAAGCAACCAATAATAGTCAACTCAGGACCGTATATAATCACTTGGGAAGGGAGTCTCAATGAGGAATTGTCTAGATCAGGTTAGCCTGTGGGCATGTCTGGAAGAGGTATCTTGATTGGGTTATTGAGGCAGGATGTTCACTTTTAAGGTGGGAGCAGTATTGCACAGGCCGGGCCCGGATTGGATGAAAAGGACAAAGGGGGTGGAGCATCAGCGCTCCTTTCTCCTAAGTCTGACTGTGGCTGTTGGGATGCGCCACTTCAAGTTCTCACCACCTCAATGTCCCAATAGCCATGGACTGTAATGTGGGACTGTGAGCCAAATGAACCCCTTCTCTCCTTTAAGTTGCTCTGCAAAGTATTTTATCACAGCAACAGAAAAGAAACTAAGACTCTCGCCGGGCGGTGGTGGCGCACGCCTTTAATCCCAGCACTTGGGAGGCAGAGGCAGGCGGATTTCTGAGTTCGAGGCCAGCCTGGTCTACAGAGTGAGTTCCAGGACAGCCAGGGCTACACAGAGAAACCCTGTCTCGAAAAACCAAAAAAAAAAAAAGAAACTAAGACTCTCATGTTTTCTTTCAACTGCAATATAGATAATATATAGATGCTATGTATGTGTGTGCACATGTGTGCACACGCACGTGCGTGCACACCTATAGATGATACACATGTACAGATAGATGAGATAGATATGACACGGAAGCAGAAAGGAAACCATTTCAGAGTACAAAGGGGACCAGCAGGAGGACAGGAGGAAAAAAAGAAGGTAGCAGAGGTGGATATGAGGATATTATAATGATCTACGTATGAAAATGTTGTCATGAGACTCAGTTTTGTATGCTAACTTAGAAAGTTAATTAAAATAAATCTTTTTTTTTTAAGTATGACTTCTCTCCGGGGTAAAGTTTTCCTAGTATATGTTAGGTCCTGGGTTCTACTGAGAGGAGAGGGGAGAAAGAAGAAGGAAAGAAAGAGTAAATAAATAAAGGAAGAGGGAAGGAAAGAAAAAGAGAGAAACAGGAAGGTAAAGGGAGAGGAGTGGAAGGGGGGCAGAGAGGTGAGAAGAGTAGGGACAGGCTCTGAACTATGGCTTGCTTTGGTATCACTGCAATTTGAATATAAAATGTATCGAATATTTGATCCCCAGGGAAGGTGATGGAAACTTCAAAGGCGGTGGGACCTGGTTGGAGGAATTAGGTCACAGGCACACAACCAAAATTCATATTAATTGGCAGGGGTGATGACACTGTAATTCCAGCACTCAAATGTTGAGGCAGGAGGATTACAAGTTTGAAGCCAGCCTGGCCTACACAGCAAGATTCCAGTGACCAATCAGAAAATAAATAACAAATAAAAATCACAGAAATTAACCCCTGAAAGAGTTAATTTCACTAGAAGTAAATGATACCTTATTAAAACCGACATATATTAAGGGTTGGAGAGATGGCTCAGTGGTTAAGAGCACTGACTGTTCTTCCAGAGGTCCTGAGTTTAATTCCCAGGAAACACATGGTGGCTCACAACCATCTGTAATGAGATCCAGTGCCCTCCTCTGGTGTGCCTGAAGAAAGCTACAGTGTACTCACATATAACATAAATCTTTTTTTTTAAACTGACATATATTAAAATAAAAAATAAATCACTCTCTTTGAATACAGATCTATTCTAGTTTCATTTATGGTGCTGTGATAAAACACCTTGACCAGGGACTGGAGAGAGAGCTGAGTGAGGGAGAATGTATATTCTTCCCACAGAGGACTCAAGTTTCCAGCACCTACACCGGGCAGTTCACAACCATCTGTAATGAGTTGCAATGCCCACTTCTGCTGTGTCTAAAGACAGCAAAAGTGTACTCATACATTAAATGAATAAATAAAAAAAAAGAGAGATCTGTCTTGCCAGGCGGTGGTGGTGCAAGCCTTTAATCCTAGCACTTGGGAGGCAGAGGCAGGCGGATTTCTGAGTTCGAGGCCATCCTGGTCTACAGAGTGAGTTCCAGGACAGCCTGGGCTACACAGAGAAACCCTGTCTCAAAAAACAAAAACAAAAACAAAACAAAACAAAACAAAAAAAAGACCAGTGGGGCGTGGATGGAGGGTATTAATGGAGCTTGCCACAGCGTTCAGACAAGCTTGCTGCAGCGTTTCTCACCTGCTCAGGGGAGCCTGTGCCATTGATTCCATCCCACGTCATCTGCAACCCCCTAGAGGAAGCAGGGTCAGACAGTGGTCAGTCCAGGGCACAGGCAGCAGAGATTATTCAGCTTAAAATTCCAGGTTACAGTCTATTGCCCTGGGGAAGTCAAGGCAGGAAATCAAAACATTCCATCTACATCAAAGGCAGAGAGAATAAACATGGATGCTTGTTTGCCTGCTTTCTCCAACAGTTCAGGATGCCCTGTCTAGGGAATGGTGTCGCCCACAGAGGGCTGGGTCCTCCCACATCAATTAACAATCAAGACCATCCTCCCATAGGCCAATCTGATCTAGACAACCCTCATCGAGATACTCTTCTCAAATGATTATAGAGTGGACCAAATTGACAAAACTGTCACATGGCCTTTCCATTTCAAAGCCCCTCTTCATGTTGCACCCATTTCAGATGCAGCTGTTATAATAGAGAACGGACACAAACTGTTCTCTCTTGTTCCAATTCCCACTTGAACAGAGATGTTCACTAATTTTATTCCGCTTTTCCCTCGATGTAGCATTCCCCTCTTCCCCTAACAGCCTTGGTTCTCTAATTATTCCATTCTTTCAGAGTGTATGTTTTATCTCTAAGACATTCACCGATGTGGCTGCCGCACAACACTTTGGTTCCCAGTTCCCTGATCACGGATTTTACAATCCTCCGGTGTGAAGACTATCATGCCTCTTTTTATTCTCTGTCTGATGTATAAAAGGGTATTTATGCAGGCATTTTTATATCCCTGCAAGGTACTTAGGGAAAGAAAAAGATTTTTTTTTTCCAGATGGAAAAATACCTAGACATGAGCTTGGTGCAGTGCGCTGGCTGCTGGCATGGAAATTAACCAGAATTGAAAATATGGTAAGTATACTGTGTTTACCTGCATGGAATTATGGGATTTCTCTGAGTATCAAAATACAATCCCATGGTGTATCCACACACATATTCCCGGTGACCTTCCTTAGGAGGTCAGTGTCTACCCACCACCACCTCAGAAAACTTAGTCCAAACCAGAAAACATGGCAACATGGTATGTTATTATAGGCCTTCTGGGTTGTTGGATTTGTCCGACATTCCTCCTCTCTGGCAGATATTTTCACAAAATACACTGTACCCGTGTCACAGAGCACTCTCTACATTACTCAAGCATCTCCTCCAGGGAGAAGTAGAGGAGGCTGGAACATCTAAGCATCACAGGGACCCCTCCTCCAAGGCTCTGGAAGCTGTGTGACCAGCCAAGCTGGGGGACAGGAGACTCGCAGGCCCTGCAAGTCACACAAAGAGCTCCAGGGTTGCAGCTGCACCCTGAGATGCAGCTGTCACCCTAAGATGCGGCTGCATTTGAGTGAATCCTGCTTCTTTAAGAAATCCTGTTAGTAACCCAGTAACTCTCTAGTTCTCCAAGTCTGGCTTTGTAATCATGACTTTGTTATCTGGATGAGTAGGTATGAGTGTGTGTACACCAGTGGTGTGTGTGTGCGTGCGTGTGCGTGTGTGTGTGTGTGTGTGCGCGTACGTACAGTTCCTGTCCCCACTGGTACATGACCCATCATGCTCCTGTAAACAGCCCCTCATCCACGCTCCTAAATGCAATTTAAGGAAAGTCACTGGGTCATCGACAAAGGCACCTGGCCAGATGGCTAGTGTCTAAGTGAGCTTACTGCTCTCACAGAGGACCTCGGCTCAGTTCCCAGCACCCACATCAGGTGGCTCACAACATCCACCTCCAGGGATAGCCTTGGCCTCCTTCCAGCAGGTTCTGGGTGGTTCTGTGTGGGTGTGCTTGTGTTCCATCTATTTGACCAGCCATGGTCCTCCTTAAAACATGGTCCTATGTGGACTGACCACATCAACCCTCCTTTTGTATCTAAGGGCAGTCCACAGGCTGCTATTAAACATCTCCAGCAGACAGCCCTATGCCCATTGCTATACACTTTATCCATCCCTCTTGCTGTACCTGAACATGCACCACCATGCCTGGATAATGCAAGGCTGGGATCTGAGCCCAGAGCCTCTTTTCAAGAGCAAGGTACAGGCCCTTCCAACATAGCTACAGCCCCAGTCTTTCAGAAAGGGATTTTGAAGCCTGATTACACCATACTTTACAGCAAAGAGGCAGGGGCTGTGGCAGCCCCTCCCAGACCAGAACTATAGGATATCACCCAGGCTGTGTGGCAAGGTTGGATGCAGTGGCTACTGAGTGCTGGCTGGCTGGTTTCTCAGAATTATGGTAGCGATCACTGGACAGATACAGTTGGCATGGTGCCAGGGGGCAAGTCCTGCCCATCTTTCTGACTGTGTTTAAGTGCTAATCCAGGTCCACCTCTTCCTGGTTTTTTATTGGCAGTGAAACCCTCTGTTGAAGGGGAAGCTTGCCACTGTAGTTGAGAATAGAGAGCTCCACCTCCCTGCCAAAAGCGGTAGGAGAGCACTGTGGTCCATGTCCGGGCTTCTGTGATGTTTTCTGCTTATACATTTTGCCAATATTTGCTGATAATAGATTATAAAGACATTTATTTTTAAGCAATCAGTTGTTGTACATGCCATTTTGTCATTATGAAGACATGCATAGTTATGAAAAAACTTAAAAGGACTTTTGGATTTTGTGTCTGTGTGTGTGTGTGTGTGTGTGGTGTGTTTTGCCTGCACATATGTCTCTGTGTGTACCATTATGTGTGCCTGATGCCTCTGGAGGTCCAAAGAGGGTTGAATCCCCTGGAATCAGAGTTAAAGATGGTTATGAGCCACAATTTTAGTGCCGAGAATGGAGACCTGGTCCTCTGTAAGAGCAACAAGTGCTGTCAACCGCTGAGCCATCTTTCCTGCCACGGACTTTTTAAAAACATAATAAAAATATTGAGGTGATGAGTTTGAGTCTAAGAAGGGATGAAGGCGGAGCAATCAGAGGTTGCCATGGTTCCCAGCAACGATCTCACAGCCTGCGTTGATGCTCCAACTGCCCCTTGTGCCCAAAATCTCCCTGCAGTCTCTCTGGGCCTTTGCATAGGCTGTTCCCTTGCTGTAAAACACCACACACCACACACACACACACACACACACACGCCCTGCATCTAACTTAAGTCTGATCTTTTTGAACATTCCCTGGCACTGATCTTTCTGGATGGCCAGAATTCTATTCCAGAGACACACATGGTGGAAGGAAAGAACTCATGCCCACAATTGTCCTCTGACCTCCATGCATGTACCATGGCAGGTGTGTGAACAGTGTGTGTGAGTGGTGTGTGTGTTGTGTGTAGTGAAGAGATGGAGAGAGAGAGAGAGAGAGAGAGAGAGAGAGAGAGAGAGTTGAATCCCCTTAGAACAGAGTTACATACTGCTTTGAGGTACCACATGGGTGCCAGGAACTCAGGCCCCTGGAATCGAACCCAGGCCTTAACCACTGAGCCATCCCTCCAACCCTTATTACTGTGTGTGTGTGTGTTCATGGACAAGCGCGTGCCAAGGTTTTAGTTGGGAGATCAGAGGACCACTTTCAGGAGAGTCAGTGCCATCCTTCCACCATGTGAACCATCTCAGGCCCTCAGACTTGGCATTTGGTGCCTTCACTGGCTGAGTCATCTCATCTGCCCATCTTTATTTTCTTGAGAGGGAAATTTCTCATTCTCACAAACATCTACTCCCACGTAATACAAACGATCACCTTCCTGGGGCTTAAGTAAAGCTTTTATTTCATCTAGTTGGCAGATGTCTTCAATTCCTGGCTCCCAGCTCCCATACAAACAGCCCAGAGCCAAAATGTCAACGTTAAGCCACACCCTCAACCCACCAGTCCCTGCAAAGCTAGCAGAGAAGCCAAGAAGAGACAAGCATTTGGCTCTGGCTCTCCAGATATAAAAATGACGCCCTTCCCAACAGTACTACCCCTCTGCCGCCCATGCCTCCCCTTTCCCCTGAGCCTTTCCCCCGCTCCCCGCCTCCACTCCCAACCCTCTGCTTTTCCACCCATATAATCACAAAACTCTGTTTACAGAGCTGGGAAGATATTTCAGTCAATAAAGCGCTTGATTCATTCACACGAGAACCTGATCTTCTCCAGAGCCCATATAAAAAAGGCCAGCATAGTGGAGCTGGGGAGGTGGAGGCAGGAAGATCCCTGGTGCTCACTGGCCTGAGGTAAGCTCCTTGGCTGGGAAGAGATCCTGCCTCAAGAAGTGGTGGGTGGTTTCTGAAGAATGGCACTCAAGGTTGTCCTCTGTACACACACACACACACACACACACACCTGGACTGGTATGCACACACATACGCACAGAGCAAGAGAAAGAGAATGTACTGAGTTTACACAGTATCTAATCCCTTCTAAGCACTTTCTCACGAATAGCTAATCTGACCCTCACCACACCCCTGCAAGGACTGGAAATCCTGGTTAAGCCCTCCAAGTCAGGGCAAGACTGAACCTATTCTGGCAGGAGTGCAGGCCAGGACGACTGGTTGGAACCCCAGAGGAGCTGAGACACCCCAGCCAGGGGATAACTTTAAGAAGACAGGCATGACATTAAGGCTGCTGGGTCTCTACTGGTGTCTGCTGGTTTTAGAATGATGGCTCCAGACAAGAGACAGCCCCATCCTAAATACTGAACAGATTGACCCAACCCGGCTGAATCCCCATGCACCCTGTAACCTCCAAATCTAAAACTTGGTACCAATGCTAGGTGGAAAAAATCTAAAAGTCAGATCAGGGATTCCCACCTCCGAGTATGCTGCATCGAGTCCCAGAATCTTGTGAAAGGCATCAGATTGTAAGTGGAGAGCTCTGCCTGTGGGGGTCTCAAAACTCATGGCATCAAAAATGACCCCAAAAAAAGTGTGGAGGGTTCCCGGTCCGGCACCAACACCTATGTAGCTATAAACCCAAACCTCTTAACTTACAGGGTTCCGCTTCTTTTCTCTCTTTTCTCTTTCAGGGGTGTGTGTGTGTGTGTGTGTGTGTGTGTGTGTGTGTGTGTGTGTATGCTGTACATGTTTGTGTGTTCAGATGCATCGTTTTTTTTGTGGTTGTATGCATGTGGGGTGTACATGTGTAGGTGCTCATGTGCTCAGGTTGTCTTAGGGTCACTATTGCTGGAATCATGGGAAGGGAAGAGCTTATTTCCCTTACATACCCAGAGTTACAGTTCCAGTTTGGAAAGTCAAGGGTGAGTGACCTGGTTAAAAGTTGAAGACAGGAGCCAATGCAGAGGCTGCGGAGGGAAGCTGCTTACCGGCTCACTCCTGCAGGCTTGCTCAGCCTGCTTTCTTATAGAACCCAGGACCACCAGCCCAAGGATTACATCACCTATTGTGAGCTGGGCCCTCCCCCATCAACCACTGATCAAGCAAATGCCCAGGCTTGGCTGTGTCTTACAGAGATGTTTTCTCATTGACTTTTAACGTGTATCAAGTTGACATAAAACTAGCCAGCATCACCAGGCTGGTGGCGCACACCTTTGATCCCAGTACTCAGGAGGCAGAGGCAGATGGATCTCTGTTAGTTGGAGACAAGCTGATCTACAAAGAGTTCCAGAACAGCCAGGGCTACACAGAGAATTCCTGTCTCTCTCCCACTGTCTGTGGGGACATATTTATACTCCATGACGGAGCCTTTCACGTGTCTGCTTCAGCAAAACATCCTTTCTCCTGTGTGTCCCAGCAAACCATCATTTGGCATAACTGACTTTCCAAAGAAACCAGAAGTTTCCATTTCACATCTCCTTCCTGTTTAAGAACTGTTCTTTTCTCTTTTCTCTAACTTTAATAACCTACACACAATAGAAATAATTGTAAGAACCATTGCATTTTAAATAAATGGCTTATGTTCAGTATAGTGAAACAAGAATAAAAAAAAAACTTAAATTATCTACCAATATACAATAACTCAAACAAAATGACCTTAAGTTTTTATCACTTCCTGATCATAACCAATAACAACCTTCTATCCTAGACGATAACAACTGTAACACATCAAATGAGCAAACCTATCCACCCCAACTTAAGGGACCAGGATGTGGTCTTCATAAAACTGCTTCCTGCTGAATTGGAGTGAAGAATTCCTGTATGGGCCCCCAAGGGGAAAAAATGGTTAATTTGAAAAAAACTAGCTGCAGCATTTGTTGCCCAGTCTCTGTGTTTATTGGGTCTCTATACTATCTGTCTAGTCTCTGAATTGCCCAGTCTCTTTATGATTGATCATTAAAACTCTATCTTGAAAAAACCAAAAAAAAAAAAAACCAATAGGCAGCCCCTGGGGTGTACATGCACATGGGGGCCCACGGCTGGTGGTAGAAATGGCCTCCATCAATCCCTCTTCCACCTTGTCCTATGAGGCAGGGGTCTCACTCAGACCAGAGCTCACTCACATGGCTGGTCTCCCTAAACAGCTTGCTCTGGGATCCCCTGTCTTCACCTTGTTATACTGGGTTACAGATGGACCATCAAACCCATGAGGATTTTATGTGGGTTCTGGGGATCCAAGCTCCAGTCTTCAAACATTTACAGCAAGTGCTTTAACTACTGGGCAGCCTCTCCTTTTCCCTCTGGAATCCCTTTGGAGGGATCTGCCTCTAATGCCAATAGCATTTGGGCACCTGAAGAGAGGAACTCAGGTTGAGTTCTTCAATTGTTCTGTACTCAGGCAAACTGTTTACCTTTGGGCTTCAGTTTGTTCCTCTCTAAGATATCTCTAAATGATGGTGTTAATGACAATGTCAACACTGGGGGGGGGGGGGGGTCCATGTGAAGACTGTATGAGCTCAACTCCACATTCTGAGAACCATTCTCAATGTTGTTATTATTGTTGCCTCAGCACTGGAGATTCAAAGTAGGGACCCACATGCGCTAAGCAGATGCTCCACTACTGAGCCACACCCCAGACCCTCACTGGGGGATTCTAGGCAGGGGCTCTACCACTGAGCCACACCCCAGCCCCTCACTGGGGGATTCTAGGCAGGAGCTCTACCACTGAGCCACACCCCAGCCCCTCACTGGGGGATTCTAGGCAGGGGCTCTACCACTGAGCCACACCCCAGCCCTCACTGGGGGATTCTAGGCAGGGGCTCTACCACTGAGCCACACCCTAGCTCTCTCACTGAGAGATTCTAGGCAGGGGCTCTACCACTGAGCCACACCCCAGCCCCTCACTGGGGGATTCTAGGCAGGGGCTCTACCACTGAGCACACCCTCTAACATTTGCATTCTATTCAATGATAAAGCTATTCTTCATGATTAGTTGATTTAACCCCTAGATGAAAAAAAACAAATCTAACTAAGCAAGCAGTGCCTGACACTAGCCAGTTCCGTTTAGAATCAAGTGACAGGCAAGTGTAGAATGTTTGACTCAGCCTCCCAACCTCACACTGCCACCCTGCCTTGATTGTATCTGGGGACACCAAGTTCTCTCTGAGCAAGTTCTGGAAGCTTTACCACTCACACCTGTTGGCAGTGGTCCATGCCACCAGACAGAAGAACTGGTAAGGTAGTAGCAAAGTTCGAACCCCAATAAAACTCATAATTGAGAACCACGGGAGTTTGGACTAGCTCCTGACAAGATTCCTGTCCTGGGACACATGACCACAACACCCCACTAAGAGGACCATGGTAACTGGTCATGTAGCATAGAGCCTAGAGTTCCCCATGCTAATGAGGTATCTAGGGGCCCCAACTGTTTAGCCAATGAGTTTCCCTTCTTTAGGCATCCCTTCTGTAAAAGGTATTTAATCTCTGGTTCACCCTGAGTCAGTCGTAGGCAACTTCATCCGCCATATATAAAGCAGTTTGGACAAGCAAAGACTGTCTCCTTCATCAAGGACTGCTGTGGGGGAGGCCTTCATCATGTGGAGAAGTCTCCCACAGAAGGCCCCTCCATACTCTTAGCACTCACTCTGAGCTAAGCCAGATTCCCCTCCCCACCCTGAGCTCATTACAGGTCCAGGGGTCCCCTGATCCCAATTCCTCATGGTCCCCAGCAGCATCTGGGTTCACAGGAGGATAGGAGCCCTCGTTTCCCTCCATCCAACTGCTGCTGCCACCACCACCACCTTCTCTTGGGCTTTGCCATGAGTTGTCTAACAGCTCATGAAGGCTCTACTCCTCTGAGTGGGGCGAAATCAAACGTATACCTTGTGACCATGTGATCCCATAGAATCTGGTCACATGACTTTTCCCTCTCCTGCACAAAGAATATGGGAATCCTCACCAAACATATTGGTCTCTCTCACTCTCTCCTTCTCCTTCTCCTCTTCCTCCTCCTCCTCCTCTTCCTCCTCTTCTTCTTCTTCCTCCTCCTCCCCCTCCACTTTCTCCTCCTTTTTCTTCCTCCTCCTCTTCTTCCTCTTCCTCCTCTTCCTCTTCTTCTTCTTCTCCTCCTCTTCCTCTTCTTCGTCATCCTTCTCTTCCTCCTCCTCTTTCCCTTCTCCTTCTCCTCTCCTTCTCCTCTCCTCCTCCTCCTCCTCTCTGTATGCACACCCTTTCTCTTTCCCCATGGTGAGATCCCTGGCCTCAGTTGATGGGGCCAGAGAAATCACCTAAGAGCAGCTACCCAATAAACCTGCATTTTAATGTAATCTAATTTAATCTGGCTTGAATCAGCTCATTTCATTGGTGAAGGATAACTTATCAGTTCTCAACTGTCCTGATGCTGTAGCCCTTTAATGCAGTTCCTCCTCCTTATGTTGTGGTGGCCCCCAACCATAAAATTATCTTTATTACTATTTCATAACTGTCATTTTGCTATAGTTATGAATCATAATATAAATATCTGTGTTTTCCAATGGTCTTTAGTAACTTCTGTGAAAAGGGTCATTTGACCTCTGTGGTAATTTGAATATGTTTGACCCAGGGAGTGGCACTAATGGGGGGTGTGGCTTTGTTGGAGGAAGTGTGTCACTGTAGAAGTGGGTTTTGAGGCCCTCCTCCTAGCTGCCTAGAAGGCAGCAGTCTTCTCCTGTTTGCTTTCTGAGCGAGATAGATAGAACTCTCAGCTCCTTCTCCAGCACCATGCCTGCCTGGACACGCCCATGCTTCCTGCCATGATGATAATGGACTGCACCTCTGAAGCTGTAAGCCAGCTCCAATTAAATGTTGTCCTTATAAGAGTTGCCATGGTCACGGTGTCTGCTCACAGCAATGGAAACCCTAACTAAGACAACCTCCAAGGGGATCGCAACCCACAGGTTGAGAACCTGGGAAAAGAGCTTCTATGAGGAATTATCTCCATCAGGTTGGTTTATGGACATGTTTGTGGTGATTTATCTTTTTGTTGTTGTTGTTATTAAGGATTCTTATTTTTAGATATATGTATCCATGTGTGGGTTTCTGCACATGGGTGCAGAACCTGAGGAGGGCAGAAGAGGGCATCAGATAAGCTGGAGGTGCAGGCAATTATCAACCATCTGACATGGGTCCTGGGAACAAAATTCAGATCCTCTGCAAGATCAAGTATGCTCTTAGCCACTGTGCCATCTCTCCAGCCCCAGCCGCCTGAATCACATGGGCGGCACCATTCCCTAGACAGGTCCCAAGCTGTACGAGAGTAGAGAGAGTACGCTGAGTGCAAACAAGCAAGCATGCAATCACATCGCTCTGCTCTGAACTGCAGGTGAGATGTGACTAGATGTTCTACGTTCCTGCTTTGATTTACCTGCTGTGATGGACTGTATCCTGCAATCGTGAGCTAAAATAAACCCTGTTATCCTTTAAATTGCATTTTTATCAGAATATTTCTTCAAAGCAACAAAACTGAACATAGATTACCATGACCAGCTTGGGTTCAAGACCCCTGTTGCAGCTGGATTTGGGCTATTTAATTGGGTTCTTTTCCCTACCACCCTTCTCCCTTATCTCTTCCAACCTCCCAACAGTAGGTAGGAGAGAAAGAAGGCTAGGGAGGAAAGGGGGTGTCGATCTCTTGAGACTACTTCCTGCTGATTAGGGGCATTGAGTTCCTTGGAGCAAGCCCAACTTCTTCTACTTACCAAACAGTGACCAGCAGCAGCCAACCAGAAACCAGCTAACAGCAGCACCAGCAGCAGCCAACCAGAAACCAGCTAACAGCTAACAGCAGCACCAGCAGCAGCAGCCATCATCTCTTTCAGGGCTCTGGCATTTATAAACCTTCTGAAGAGTCACCAGAATTCCAAACATAAACTATCTTCAGCTGGTAGAATCACACTTCTGCCAGAGCATGAGACAACTCATTATCAGCTGCTGTGGACAATCTGAAGTGGCCCCATATCCCATACCTGGGATAAAAACAAAACATTCACATGACATTTCTGTGTTTTTTAAGAAACCAAGGGCTAGAGAGATGATTCAGAAGTTGAGAGCACTGACTGCTTTTCCAGACATCCTGAGTTCAACTCCCAGCAACCACATAGTGGCTCACAACCATCTATAATAGGACCTACACCTCTTCAAATATGCAAGCATATATGCAGGCACAACACTGCATACATAATATAAATAACTTTTTAAAAGAAAGAAAACAAAGTTCCCACTATACCTTATTAGTGTAGAAACTGTGATCACAGTTGTGCGTGCCTGCAACACTGTATCAGCTGCTTCTGTCATTCTGGTGACAAAGGTAACTTAAGGAGGCAAAAGTTTATTCTGGCTCACAGTTTGAATGTACAGCAGTCCATCATGTGGGAAGGCAGGATGTGGCGGTGTGAGGTGGCTGCTAAAACTTCATCCACAGTCAAGAAGCAGCAAGAGAGAAATGCTAGTACACAGCTCACTTTCAGTCCAGGACCCCAGCCATGGGATGGTGTCACCCACACTTAGGGTGGGTCTTCCCACTCCAGTTAACCTAATCTAGAAAATCCCTCGCAGATAGGATTGTGTCCAAGGTGACTCTACATCTGACAAGTTGACAATCACTATAAACCGTCATAGGCATCAGGCAGGGTGTGAATAAGGGGCATAAATAAATGGCCACTATATCAGCATCACACATTGAGCCTATTTCTATCGCCATTGGCAACAGTTGTGGGGTGGAAAGCAATAAGGCATGGCAGGAACTAGGGCTAACTGGGAAAACGTAATGTATTGATTTGGGGACAGACAAACTGACAAGACCAGGGTGGCTACATGGAAGTAGGAGCAAGAACTGGGACTCCTCATGTCTTAGCAGAACCAGGAGCAGAGACAGGATTGGAAGTAGAGTCAAGAACTGTAATCCTCAAGTCCTGTTCTGATGATCCTACAACTTCTCACAGGTTAACAACCTTCCCAAACAGCACCACCTGCTGGGGAAAATGTGGAAACACATGACCTATGTTTCACACTATAATAGACAGCTTCACTCTAAACCTGAACATGTTTCTGAAAGCAGTAATCCAAATTAAACTCATTGGGAAACACCACACACACACAACACACACACACACACACACACACACACACACTGTTCAGAGGGACTTTGTTCATAATAGTCAAACACTAAAATGACCCAATGCCCTCCATTAAAACTGTACCATCACTGCTACTTAGCCCTGGAAAGGACAGACCCTGATACACATAGCAACTTTGATAGTTGACAGGGGATTATACAGAACACAGAGAAAGCAGTCTCAAAGGGTTACATTCTTATTATTCCATTTATATAACATTCTTTAAACGGCAAAATTGTGAGAATGGAAAATAGACTAGCGTCTGCGGGGAGAGGGATTGAGGGGGAAGTCTGTGGAGTCGTAATGGAGCAGTATGAAGCTGAATCTTGGGGTACTGGTGAGACAGGCTGACTCCATGACAGGCTTCAAATTGGCAGTTCAGGAGACTAGGCCTAAATCTCTGTTTCCAAAGACTGTCCAGGCCTCAGAAGCTGCCTCAGACCCAGCCTGAGGAAAGGACAATGAATCAGCAACAGTTTCGACTTCCCCAGCAACCATTTCCAGACCCTCACCCCCCCCCCACCCCAGCAATGCTTCTGGAATGTTCCTAGAGACAGAGTGAACAGATTAAGATAGAGGTCACCTACCCCTCCCAGAATCTCCCTAATGTGCTTTAAATCAGACCTACACGCTCACTTTGGGGTCTCCATCTTTGTAGATGGTAGAACCCAGCATGCTGGACTTCTGCAGAATAAAACACTCTTTGCGTTTACATACTTTTTGAGTCCAGGGTATCACTCTCTGGCAAATCACTGGTAATTTCTGAACTTTTTGGTGTGTGAGATCTTTGTTTTATTTTGTTTTTTTAAACACTTCTGGGATAGATTTCAGGGTCTCAAGCATGCTAGGCAGGTACTCTACCACTGAGACACACCTCAGACCCTCACAGGGGGATTCTAAATAAGCAATGAACTTACTAAGCCATGATTTTGTGTGTTGTGTATTCAGATGCTGATTTCTGTGCCCAGAGTCAGGATGTTGGCATTGTCATGATTATTGGAGCATCTCTCATCTCAATACTATGTAAAGATTGCTTTCCATCACCTGTAATTGGTTAATAAAATGCTGATCAACCAATAGCTGGGCAGGAGGGAGGGAAGGGAGGACTTCCGATTCCAATCTGGGGTTCCCATGGAAGGGAAGAGAGAGAGACAGAGACAGACAGAGAGACAGAGTCAGAGACAAAGACAGAGAAAGAGCAGAAGAACCAGGAGGATTTTCCAGGAGCAGGTCCCCAAGGGAGCAGCCATGAGGTCACATGGAGCAGGAACATCCAGGACAAGACAAGATAGCACGTGACTGGGAAGTAGGCCAGGCCAGCATGGTCAGGTTAGAACAGATGAATCCTACCCAGCTACAGTGCTTGCAGTGTGCTAATAAATATAAGGTCTTTGTGTCATTTATTTGAGAGCAAGGATGGGCATGGAAAAGCCTCCAGAATTACAATTACAGACCCACACCCATAGCTTGGTAAACTGTGATATTTTGTCCTCTGTTGTAGAAATATTTAATCCCAAACTGGGGTTTCCACCCCGTCTTTGACCTTTTAGTTCCCGGGCAAAGACACACACAGCCTTTATATTTACAATAAGCCTTCAGCAGCACAAGAGCTGGCAGGTTCTATCCTCTATGCTATTAGAATCTATCTCCTATCAATAACCCCAAGTTACTACTTGCTATGTTTCATCTGGGTGCTCTTAGCTCCCATTGGCCAGTCCCCCAGGGCGAGGTTTTTATAGCTCACCTAGCCCATGGCGGCTTCTCTTCCTCCTCCTGCACCTTCTTCCTCACAGGTTCTCCTCCAACCCCACCTCTGTCTCCTCTGCCCAGCTACTGCCTGTTGCATCTTAACCTATTAGAAAAAACTTGAGGGCAGGGTCACTTGGGGCTACATGCAGACTCCAGGTCTTGAGGTCCCACACTTAGCATTACAATAGACAACAAGACCAAACCTCAATAGTCCTCCTTGTGTCCCAAGACCAGGACAAGAACAGCTAAGAAAGCAAGTCCTTGCTAGTACCAGGATCTCTTACTCTTTTCTTTGAGGACCATTCATAGCTTATGGCCTAGTACAGGGAAAGGCGGAGCTCCTTGTAAACACTACAGAGACCCAGGACACGTGGTCATTTAATACAACCTCCATTAAGGCTGGTGCAAGCCATGCAAATCAGGACAATATAAACGCATAGTAGGATACTACAAGGGCAATCTCTGTCTGGTACAAAGCCAGACAGCCATGGAAACAGGACACTTGGAAGTCACCCTTGACCAAACCTTTTCCATATCTGCAACAAAGGTGTCACTGAGACTTCACACATGGCCAATTCCAAATGGCGCACAGTGGTCCACAAAGACACCATGGGGGGTGGGGAGGAGCGGGTCCCCATGCAGGAATCCCCTGCTGTTTCCTTATGTGGTAGGTAATGCTCACTATTGACTTGATGAGACTCAGAATAACATCGAAGACACAGCACTGGGGGTGTCTATCAGGGTGTTTCGGGAAGGCTTAACTGGTGAGGAAGATCCACCAAGGTGGGCAGTACAACGCTGTGGCTGGGACTCTGGCTGAGCAGAAAGAACAAAAGCAGGCTGAGGACCAGCGTCTTTCTCTCTCTGCATCCTGACTCTGGATGCTGGTTGTCCTTATACACTTGCTTCCATGACTTCCTCACCATGAGTGACAGCTCACAAACTGGGTCAAAACAGACTCCCCCTTCCTTAAGTGGCATTTGCCAAGCATTATTGTCACAGCCAAGAAAAAATAGCCCCCGTCCACCCACTCTTCCACCTGGAGACACGTTGGGGAGCATCTTCAAGGTCGCACATTTGTGGGACTGGTGTCATCCTTCCCCCATCCATTGCCGGTACCCCACTACCCATCCAGGGGTGCCCACAGCTGTACCTGGAGGTTAGCAGGACCCCATACATTCTGGTGACCAACTGAGCAGCCACTGAATGTACCATGCTGAAGGGGAAGATTCTGCAGATGCCACTGAGGTGTGGACACAAGCCATTGGATCTCCCACAGAGTACAGGGTGGGTTATTGTCCTCAGGTGGTGAAGAACGGCTGACTGCCACCTTCCATGCAATATCCTTTCTCATCCTCACCACCATAGTGCATAAGGTCTCACCAAAGTCTTTGTCTACAATCCCCCAGTGAAAGCCTGTGGTGTGGCTCAGTGAGGGCCAGCGACTTGGTGAGGGGGCGGGGCTTGTAGGAGACGGGCAGGTGTGACCCCTTTGCTCTAGCGGATAACGGTCAGCACTTGGCTGGATTCGTCATCCTTTCTAGTCTGTCTGACTTGCCTTATCCCAATTGCTCTGTAGTAGGTTTCACTGCTCGCGCTAAAGGTATAGGCTGGTGGTTCTTGGCCAGCACCAACTAGTAGGAAGAAGCCCCTCCCCTTCCGCTCCCCAGAGCTCGATTCTCGCTACTCACTTTCTAACTCCCCAAGCACTTGTGTCTGGCTACCTGTAGGGAGCCCTGGACCTTCTGGGAGGTGCTTCATGCTACAGAGGAGGAATCTTGTCATTCCCTACTCCCTATTGGAAGTAAACAGAGGAGTGACAGCTAGAGGAAATAATGTTGCCTAAGCCCCTCCTGGACCCCCCTGGATGATTATTTGATGACTGGCACTGCAGCACCCTTCATAACCAGTGTGAGGATGGAAGTCACACACCGAGTACTCCAACTGAGACTGAGGCACTTGCCCAGCGTGTCTGAGGCCTGGAGAGAGAGAGATAGGCATTCAGAGAAACAGAGAGAGGAAGATAGACAAAGAGTTAAGAAGCAGGGGCTGGAGAGATGGTTCAGCAGTTAAGAGCATACACCACTCTTGTAGAAGACACAAGTTTGGTCTCCAGCACCCTCTTCTGGCGTCTGTGGACACCCCCAAACATATGTGCATACACACATATACACAAATAAAAATTTTAATAGTAAAGAGTTTATCCAAAACTGGGGCTAGAGAGATGACTCAGTAGGTCAGAGTTCTTGTTGTACAAGCTTGAGGACCCGAGTTCACATCCCAAGCACCCGTTTACAAAGCTGGGCATGAAGGAAAAGCAGGGCGTGGCCCTGTATGCTCAGTCTCCCCAGCAATAGGGATGAAGATAGGTGGATCCAGGAGCTCCCTGGCTAACCAGTCTATCTAAAATGGTGAGTTTCTGGCTCGGAGACAGAGCATGTCTCAAGGCATTAAGGCAGAGAATGATGAGGAAAATACAATGTCCTCCTCTGGCTTCTGCATATATGAGTATATACAGCTGCATATATGGGTAGATACAGCTGCGTATATGGGCACATACAGCTGCATATATGGGTAGATACAGCTGCATATATGGGCACATACAGCTGCATATATGGGTAGATACAGCTGCATATATGGGCACATACAGCTGCATATATGGGTAGATACAGCTGCATATGATCATGCGGTAGATACAGCTGCATATATGGGTATATAGCAGGCTACTATACAGAGAGAAGAGAGGGAGATGAGAAGGATCAAGAGGAGGAAGAAGAAGATGGGGTGAGGAGAAGGAGAAGAAACCACCAAAACTATACTCAGGGAATCAAAAAAAGAGGAAAGTAAAGAGAAGGAAAAGAAAAAAGGAAGAGGAGGAGGAAGAGAATAAGAGGAGGAAGAAGAAGAGAGAAAGAGAAGGAGGGGGAGGAGGGGGAGAAGGAGGAGGAGAAGGAGGAGGAAGAGAAGGTGGCGGCCATCTGAATCACAGGGCACTTCCCCTGAGTGCCCGTGGTTATAATCAGTCACTGGTGTTGAAGGCAAGCCACACCCTTGCCTGGAAGCTGAGCTACAGGTTGGAACAAAGAGGAAGAACATGCAAGCCCGGAACATTCCTTCTAGACGCCTCTGCTTGGAGGGTATACAGCCTCTTTGCTCTGTCCTCACTCCAAAGAGAAGCTTCCTTTTGTCTCTTACCAGGAGCATTCTTTATCACTGACGATCCCCTTCTGCTGAACTGGAGACTGTGGGGCTCCCTGGCGTCCACCCACCCTGCCGACACTGACACCAGCACTGCTGTCCACCTCAGACACAGCGCAGGAAGTGCTACAGACCTGTTCACCTCCTGCTGTCGTCTTTGGTAGACAATAAAAAGTAGCAGAACCATCTGGAACCCTGGCATGTCCATCTGTGCTGGACAGTGCGCAGCTGTGAAAATGGTTCCATGGGTGACACATTCATTATGGGAACCTGAGGATATGAGTTCAGATACCCAGGGACCACATAAGAAGCCGGACATGGCAGTGCACACATCTGTAATCCTCGTGCTCCTACAAGGAAATGGGGGCGGAGACAGGAGAATTCTCTGAAGTTTGTGTGTCACCAAGCCAGACAGCCTGTGTTTCACCCCCGGGTGCCATATTGTGGAAGAAGAGAACCTCTCCCCCAGCTTCTCCAACACTCCATGCACACAAATAATTCAACAAATGCTTGAAGTAAAATGTAGAGAGGGGGAAAAAAAGTCCATTCAAAGTCATTAAAAACTTTCTCTCCTTTTGAAAACCAGGCATGGCGACATATGCCTATAATCATAGCCCTGAAGATATGTAGACAAGAGGATCAGAAGTTCAAGGTAGCCCTCAGACACATAGCATATTTGAGGGCAGCCTAGGATATATAGGACTCTACCGGAGAAGAAAAGGAAAAGAAAGCCCTTTTGGACACAAGGTCTTGCTATTCAGCCCAGTCGTGACCTCTGACTCAGGATTTTCCCGTCTCAGCCTCCTTCTGAGTACATCACTACACGAAGATCTTATATTAATAATTTTATTTTATGTGTATGAATGTTTTGCCTGTGTGTATGTATATGCATAGAGGTTAGAAGAGGATGTCAAGTTCCCTAAAAACCAAGTTAGGATGATATTAAGCCACCATGTCACCATCCAGGAATCAAACCTGGATCCTTTGCAAGAGCAGTGAGCATACTTAACTACTGAGCCATCTCTCCAGCCCATGGGCTATAACTTCAAAACAAAACAAAACACAGCAAGCATGTCCTAGTGGCACAAATCTGTCACCCCAGATTTTCAGGAGGCTAAAGTAGAAGAATCCCAAGTTAAATGACTACTTGGACTACAGAGTGAGTTCAAGGCCAGCCTGGACCACTTAGGGAGACCCTGTCTCAAAATAGAAAGTAAAAAGAAGGTTAGGAATATAGCTCAATAATAGCGAATTTGCTTAGAATCCTCCATGAGGGACTGGGGTGTGGCTCAGTGGTAGAGCCCCTGCCTAGAATCCCCATGAGGGGCTGGGTGTGGCTCAGGTAGAGCACCTGCCTAGAATCCCCAGTGAGGGCTGGGTGTGACTCAGTGGTAGAGTGTTTGTCTAGTATGTGTGAGGCTCTGGGTTCCATCCCTAGTGCCTCAAAGAAAGAAAAGAGTGAGAGAGGGAGGGGAAGGAGGAGAGAGGTACTGGAATTTCAGATAGGTGATGATTCTAGGCTAGCATGTTCCTCCTTTGAAAGAATGCAAGCAACTGAGTCCGGAAGAGTCCTGCCCTGCAGTCTACCTAACAATAACAACCCTCCTGGGTCATACAGTGAGAAATGGAATAATCCCTGATGTGGCAGAGTAGTGGATTCTAGAGATGGAGAAGCCATTCAAAGTCATTAAGCCATTCAAAGTCATTAAGGTAACAGACCAAAGGATTGTGGGATAACGGAGAATGACTGTCAACAGTGACAGCTGCAACAATGGCTCAGCCAGCAAACCCTTGTCTAGAAAGTGTGGGGACCACATGGGATGGTATGAGCCTGTTATTCCAGTGATGGTGACTGGGAGGTAGAGGCTGGCGGATCCCTGGAAGCTCATGGGCCAGCTAGCATGTGTGACAAAGTTTGAAACCAGTGAGAGACCCTGTCCCAAATATATGGTGGAAAATGTCTGAGGAATGACACCTAAGGTTGTCCTTAGACCTCCCCACACGTGTGCTGTGCGCGAGGGCACAAAGGAGTCAGAGTTCACATCCTGCAGGAAGTGACACTCTAACAGGTGACAAGTATGGAGGTTTAGATGAAATGGCAGGGTGCTGTGAACGCCCTAACAAATTTTTGTCTGTGTGATTTGGAGTCTCTTCGGCAGAGAATACATGTTCTTATCTCAGCCACAGAGCAGCAAATATATTGCCCCATCGGGAGAGATTAGAGACTAGGAGACCAGCAACAATGTTTCTCTTAATTGCTCTCTAAGATGCTGGCTGCTTTCTAGTTCAAGAAGTCCGGTCATGACAAATCACATTCCAGGGACTACACCAGGCCGGCCTTGATGAATAAAAGGAAGCTGAGAGACTGGGGGGATGCCCAGTGGGTGAGCGCTCTTGCTGAGCAAGCCCAAGGACCTGAGTTCAAATTCCAGCATCCACAGAAGATGGTGGAAACTGAACACTGTGGAGGGATAGAGCCAGGCCAGAGCTTGCTGGCTGCTGCCTAGTTCCAGGTTCAATGAGACAGTGTCTCAAGCAAATGAGGAGGTGAGTGGAAGAGCAGGGCATCTAGCATGCTTCTCTGACCTTCCCACATGTACTTGGCCAAACACATGTGCACATACACCATAAGTACTGTGGAGGTTTGAATGAAAATGGCCCCCATAGGCCCACAGGGAGTGACACTATTAGGAGGTGTGGCCTTGTTGAGGAAGTGTGTCACTGGAAGGTGGGATTTGAAGTCTCAGATGCTCAAGCCAGACTCAGTGTCTCACTCCTTTCCTGCTGCCTGCTGATCCGAATGCAGAATTCTCTCAGCTACCTCTCAAGCACCATGCCTGTCTATGTGCTGCCATGCTTCCCGTCATGATGACAGTGGACTAAACCCCTGAATTTGTAAGCACCAGCACCAAGTAGATGCTTTTTGTTTAAGAGTTGCCATGGTCATGGTGTCTCTTCAAAGCAATAAAACCCTCTAAAGACAAGTACTTACAACATACACATAAGGTAAGATAAAAATGAGGAAGGAAGGTAACGAAAGATGGATGCTATTAATCAAGTAGAGGACCAGGGATTGACTGGAGCCGGGGGGAGCTGGATGATGTGTGAGAACCTCTGTGGACACAGTTCACAGCTACTTGGAACTCTGACCTCAAAACTAAGGAAGAACCAGGTGTCGTGGCAAACACCTGTGACCCGAGGGCTAGGAAGATGGAGGCAGGATGATTGTGAGTTCAAGGCCAGCCTGGGCTACATATCAATACCTTATCTCAAAAGTTAAAAATAGGGCTGGTGAAATGCTCAGCTCATAAAGGTGCTCACCATGTCTAACAATTGCACACGGGGATAGAGACCTGAGTCCCTCAAATCGTTCTCTGACAGTCACATGCAGGCCACAGCACATGTGCATACTCTCTCACACACACAGAGAAGGGAGGGTAAATACTGTGAATCCTCTAAGGTTCTTTCATTAAAGGTTAAACAGAAATGTCGGCTAGGGATGAGGTTTAGTTGGGAGACCACTTGCCTGGCAACCCCAGCACTGCGTAAAATCAGATGTCATGAGGGTCCACTCTTTAATCCCAACACTCGGGAGATGAAGGCATGGGGATCTGTTCAAGGTTATCTTTAGCTAACATCTCTAGTTCCAGGCCAGCCTACACTTCATGAGACCTCATCTCAAAATAATAAATAAATAAATAAATAAATAAATAAAGGGCCAGTAAAATAGCTAAGTAGGGAAAGGCACCTGCCACCAGGTTTGACACTGTGAGTTCAATCCCTGGTGCCTATGTGGTAGAGAGAACCAATTCCCACAAGTTATCCTCAGGCCTCCACATGTATACCATGGCACATGCATAAGCATACATGCACACATATACACTAAACAAATTAATGTGATTAATTTTTTAATATATAAATAGATCCAGGAAGATGATTCAGTGGCACAAGTGTTGAGGACCCAAGTTCGAATCCTCAGAGTTCACATAAAAGCCAGATGTGGTGGCTTATATCTATAATCCATATTGTCTTAAGGGGAAGTAGTGTGTCAGCTAGAGGACCCCTGGGGCTCAAAAGCCAGTCAGTCCAGCCTACTTCACCAGTGAGTGACCTGCCCTAGAGTTTCTATTGCTGTAAGGAGACCCCAGCAACTTGTACAAAGAAAAACATTTCGCTGGAGCTGGCTTACAGTTTCAGATGTTTAGTCCATCATTGTCATGGCAGGAAGTTGTAGAAAAAATATATTGTGTCTGTATGGCACCTGTCAATAATAAATTTGGTGGCCTATAGCTTAGACAGAAAATAGGAGGTGGGACATCGTGTAGGCAGAAAGGATTCTGGGATAGTGCCAGGCGAGAGATTCACCCAGGAAAACATGACAAGACAGCCACATGGCATCTGAGTACAAATAACCAGCTACATGGCAGAATGTAGATTAGAATAAGTGGGTTATTTTAAGTTACGATCTAGTCAGAGAAGAGCCTAGCTATATGGCCAAGGTATTTGTAAATATATTTTGAGTCTGAATCTTATTTTAGGAGTATGGGGCTGGGGGGAAAAACCAGACCTAACTTCTACAGAAAGTATGTCAGTGTGCCCACACACACACAGTCCTGGAGAAGGAGCTAAGAGTTCTACACCCAGATCAGCAGACAGCAGGAAGAGCGTGAGACAGACACACTTCCTCCAACAAGGCCACACCTCTTAATACTGCCACTGCCTGTGGGCCTTTGGGGACCATTTTTATTCAAATCACCACAAGACCCCACCTCAAAAGAAGAGGGTGAGTGGCTTTTGAGAAAGGACACACAAGGTTGTCCTCTGGCTTCCACATGCATATGCACACATTCACACATGTAAACATGCAGCCACGCACACTTATGCACCTGAATACAAATGAAGGTATGTATACAACACACACACACACACACACACACACAAACACGCATGCACGCACAGGCGTCTCTCATTTAAAACTACCCTGCAATGGAACAATGGTTCCGTGGTTAAGAGTGCTTGCTACTCTTTTAGGGAACCTGAGCTTGGTTCCCAGTACCTACAGCAGACAGCTCACAACTATCTATCTGTAACTCCAGTCCAGAGAAATCTAGACTCTGTCTATAAGCTAATGGTTGTCTGCCTATAAGCTAATGGTTGTCTGCCTATAAGCTAATGGTTGTCTGCCTATAAGCTAATGGTGGTCTGCCTATAAGCTAATGGTTGTCTGCCTATAAGCTAATGGTTGTCTGCCTATAAGTTAATGGTTGTCTGTCTATAAGCTAATGGTTGTCTGTCTATAAGCTAATGGTTGTCTCCATCCAGATCCAAAGCATAGTCAAGACCACAATGCCCTACCCCTGTAAGCTGAGACATCAGCTCTGCTTACTCTGGAGAAGAAAGGGAGGGAGGGAGGGAGGGAGGGAGGGAGGGAGGGAGGGAGGGAAGGAGGGAGGGAGGAAGGGAGGGAAGGAGGGAGGGAGAGTGTGGGACACTGGGCCTAGCTTGAGCATCTGACACTTCATCATCATCAAAGAGGATGACCTCTTATGGCCTCCATGGACACCAAGAGCACATACTCCACACACACATACACAATTAAAATAATTTTAAAAAGTCAACCCTTTAGCCATGCCTGAAACCCCATCACTGAAGGTCTTAGGAAAAATTGGTGTGAGTTTGAGGCCAGCCTGGATCACAGAGCAAGACCTTGTCGTTAAAGAAAAAGAAAAAGGGGAAAGCAAACCTTCCTTAGATCTGCTCCCCGCCCTCGCAGGCCATTCTTAATGGTGACCTCACATATGTGGGCAATGCTTAGTCACCATTTGTTTTCTGCATTGATTCTGTGTCCCCAGCACTTAGCAAGCTGCCTGTCACACAACAGGAGGCGATCAATACGTGTTGATCCCCGTTGATAAGATGATTAAATGAGTGTTCTCCCTCTCCAGCCTGAAAACACATCCATCCAAGCTGTGCTTACAGAATCCCTCAGGACAGGCCCTGCCCTGGATCTTCCATCTATCCCCGGAGCAGGAGGTCAGGACAGTGGCCAAGAGGATGTAGGCCAGCTGCCTCGGGGACTGCAGTTGACTAGGGTGCGACTCAGAAAGGAGCTGCTGAGGGGTCCTGTTTTGCTCCCCCCAGGACACCAGAGATTCTTCAGAGCAAGCAGAGCTGCTGCAGACTTACAGGGGTGGGGCATTGTGGTCCTGACCATGCTTTGGAAACGGATGGAGACAATCATTAGCTTATAGACAGACAACCATTAGCTTATAGACAGACAACTATTAGCGTATAGACAGACAACCATTAGCTTATAGCTATTCTCTCTTCACTTGCAGTAGCAAAAAGAAGGGAAATGCCAGTTCCCAAAGCCACCAGGGACAGAAGCCCAGGTGCCCACTCACAGCTAGTTTTATGTGCTAACAGCTGACAAGACACCCAGGCTAAGTCAGAAGGAAGCCTCATCCACTGTGCAGGAAGCAAGCATTGGAGCCTGTATCATGTAGACCCGGTGATGGACTTTGCAGATTTCTGGATGCCACTAATGTGGCCTGTATGATGCTTTGTCGGGGTCTTGATGGTCAAAATGTAGTTCTGATTAGCTTCAACTTGACACAGCCCAGAGTAATCTGAGGCAGTCTAAACTGGGGGGATTGCCTCAATCAGATTGGCTGGTAGGCATGTTTATGAGACACTTCTTTTGATTGCTATCTTATATAGGAGGGTCCAGCCAACTGTGGTATCACCCCAGACAGGTGGGCCTGGGCTGTTTAAGAACGGTAGCTGAGCCAGGAGGTGGTGATGCACACCTTTAATCCCAACACTTGGTAAGCAGAGGCAGGTGGATCTCAGAGTTCAGGGACAGCCTGGTCTACAGAGCGAGTTCCAGGACAGCCAGGACTACACAGAGAAACCTTGTCAGAAAAGGAGGAGGAACAGGTGGAGGAAGAAGAGGTAGAAGAGGTGGAAGAGGAGGAGGAGGAAGAGGAAGAGGAGGGAAGAATTCCTCCCCTGCTGGAATTCTGCCCTGCATTAATTCTTGCCCTGGCTCTCCTCACTAATGGACTAATACCTTTAAGATGAAATAAGCCCTTTCCTCTCCGCGTTTCTTTTGGTTATGGTATTTATCACAGCAACATAAATCAAACTAAGGCAGTAGTCAAGGACCAGGAACCTCAGCATCCATACCAGTACCAACAGCAGCAGCAGCATCTGTACCAGCAGCAGCATCACCATCAGCATCAGGACCAGCACCAAGCACTGGTAGTCGCATCAGCATCAGCATCGGGGTACCAGCACTGGAAGTGGCATCAGCATCAGCATCGGGGGTACCAGCACTGGAAGGTGTCTGCTATTCTAGATGCACAATGTGTCATTCAGGCAGCATCAGAAACATCAGAGAGCTTGCTAAAAAATAAAAATGCAGTCTCCAACTTGGCAGAGTGGTTCGCAGCACTGTGATCTGAGCACTGGAAAGGTGGGAAGGATCAAAAGTTCAAGAGCACCCTCAGCTACATAGTGAGTTTGAGGTCAGCCTTAACTACATAAGACCCTAACTAATATAGAAGAATAAAATGAGAAGGTTTGATGAGGTGAGCTTATCATGTTTTCCATCCTTTTTCATGGGAAGCACACACATAGGACACAATTCAGAAGGCACACATCAGAACCCAGTAACATGTCCCCACCCCAGCCCTCTGCAGGAATGCTGGCGGCCACAGCTTTCTTGGCGTCTTTTCAGGAGTGTCCCTGCTTATGAAGGCAGCTGTGTATGTCTTATTGTTCTCACAGATCCCTGTACTTCTTGCCACACACTCTATCAGATGCCTTTGCTGTCTTTGTCAAATCTCCTAGGCTCTAGACTTCTCCTTGCACCATATAGCCCAAAAATATAATGCCAAGATGACTCAAATGTTTATGCATCCCAGCTAGTTATGGTAGGGCACACCTGTAATCCCAGTGAGTGAGAGGCTGAAGCAAGACTCCGAGTTCAGTGTAAGCTACTCAGCAATTTTGCGACATGTGAGCACAAGGACCCGAGTTCAGATCCCCGTCAGCTCACTTCACCGCGCCCCCCAAAAAAAACCTGGATGCAGTGGAGCATGGCTGGAATTTCAGCATGAGGAAAGTGAGTCAGAGGATCCTTAACTTAGTCTAGCTCAATTCAAAGAGAGCCTCTGTCTCAAAGAATAAGGTGAACCGTCATTGAGGAAGACATTAACATTGGCTTTAAGTCTACACAAACATACACACAAACACTAACACACAGACAAAAGCACACAGATGTGGACACATGCATATACTATACACAAAATGAAATAAAAATTTTAAACAACAAGAATCTGGGATTTCTAAGGAAATCCAGAGTACCTTGGATGTCTTAGACACTCTTCCTGATAGTTACAACATGGGTCAGAGGCAAGGCTTGGTGGCACATGCCTTAAATCCGAGCACTTGGGAGACAGAGACAGGCAAATCTCTGTGAATTTGAGGCTAGCCTGGTATATAAGAGTTCCAGGTCATCCAGGGCTACTTAATAAGATTCTATTTTAAAAAGCAAATGAACAAAATAACAAAAAAAAAAAAAAAACCAAACAAAATAAAAAGTGGGCCTAGCTTAACCAACCTAAATTTTCAATTTCATTCTGAGAATTTGGGGGGGGGTCTTTCCACATCTACAAAGGAAAAAATAAATAATTCAGGAAGATTTTCATGGCTTGAGCCATACCTTAGCAGGTAAAATGCTTGCTATGCAAGCTTCATACCTAAATTCTGACCCACAGAACCCACTTAAAGCTATGTCTGTTACCCTAGTCCCCACGGCTGACTGGCCAGGCAGCCTGTTTGGCAAACTAAAGACCAGTGAGAGACTCCATGTCAAAAAAACAAGATAGGCTATTCTGATGGAAGACAAAGTCTTGCCTCCATTTTTTTAAACAGGTTTTTTTTTTTTTTTAAGATTCTATTTATGAAGGGGGGGGGGCAATGAGTATGTGTGTGCAGTACCCACAGAAGCCAGAAGGTGGCACTAGATCTCTGAAACCAGAGTTATAAAAGGTTACCTATCTGATTTGAATGTTGGGAGCCAAATTCAGGTCCTCTGCAAGCACAGGATGCAGTCTTTATAGGTTGAGCCATCTCTCCAGCACTTCCTATTTTCTTAAACATATACCCGGTGCCTGTGGAAGCCAGGGTTTATGGCATCAGATCCCTGAGACCTAGATTCACAGATGATTGGGAACCACCATGTGGGTGCTGGGAACTGAACCTGGGTCTTCTGAAAGATCAGGAAGTGCTCTTAACTGCTGAGTCATCTCTCCGGCTCCCACGCTAGCAACTATACTCACCATGAACCCACAGATCTTATTTATCACTCTGTAGTTTTCTGTTGACTACAGCGCTTCTCTGCAAAGATCACATCATGTCAGATCAAAGAACTTGTGTGTGTGTCTGTGTGTGTTTGCGCACATGCATGCACTCGTTGAGAATATAGGTCAGAGGACAACTTTGTTGGTTCTCAAGCAATCCCTGAGTTTTTTTGTTTGAGACAGTATCTCTCGTTGGGCAGGAACTTGGAGCCAGGCTAGATGGCTCACTGGCTTTGAAGGGCCTCTTCTCATCTCACACCACTGCCATAATAGGCACGTGACATCCAGCTTAGCTTTTTACTGCCCATTCTAGGGATCTGAACTCAGGCCCTCACACTTGTGAGGCAAACTGTGTACCACTGGATCCATGCCTACAATCCTTCCCATCTTGTTTTGTAAGACAGGTAACAAGTCCACGGAATCCACTCCTGAGTGGTATTAATATACCCAAGATCTTTCTAGATGCTTATTTTTAACTTGGACTTTGTCACAGATAGTGGGACAAAAATAAAGTCCTTTTATGTGGGCCACCATCAGAAGAACTGGCCCAGATTTATGGTGCATCTTCCTGCTTCAAATAATCAGATCAGGAAAATCCCTCACAGGAGAGCCCAGGAGCTCGGGTTTCGGTTGATTCCAGAAGTACTCAAGGTGATAACCAAGATTAGCCGTCACAAGTCCACCCCTTGTCAACTTGACCCACAGTCACATTCTCCTATGTTGTGATTAACTTCCAAATGGAAACGGTAACCATTAGGTCACGGTTCTGCCTAATGTGCTATAACTATCCTGCATACAACTGCAAGCACATTGTGTGTTCTGGAATAGGCGGCAATGTCTTTTGAGGAACACGTCATTTTTTAGTGTCTTGTAATTTGAATATGATAACCATTGATACTCTCTCCATCAACATAAAATGATAGAGGAAAGAAAATGTAAATATTGACGTAATATTTGTGCATATGTACCAACAGGGTCATGGTGTTTTATCATAGCCATTGGAAGCAAATTAAGACGTATCTTCCTCAGTCACTTTCTACATTATTACTGAGACAGGCTCTCTCACTTGAACTCAGAGCTTACTGGCTCAACTTAGCTTGCCAGCTTAGTACGGGGCTCTGCATGTCTCCCAGATTCTGGATTTTGTTATTTGGTTTGCTTTGTTCTGAGGTAAATTAGCACTACATAGCCCAGGCTGGTTTTCCCTTCTCAGCCCCCAAAGTAGCTGGTATGAGGAATGCACTATTATTACACCTGCCAGCCAGGTTGTGAGTCCTAGGATCCCACAGGAGCAATTCCTGGCTGTCACCCTGTTTCATGTGACTTGTCACCTTGCCAACAGAGATCTGCAGTTGGCTGAGTCCCAGCCTCCCTCATCATGCATGTACCACCAAGATCTTGTGTGACATGTTCAGCCAAACAAATAATTACAGGATCTCTGGCTTACAAGCAATCTTCTTGCCACAGGAAAAAAAATGATTAGGTGAGTGATGTCACATGACATCAGCCAATATGGAGACATCTTTCTTTTCTTTTCTGTTTTTTTTTAAGACAGAATATCTCTGTATGGTCTTAGCTGTCCTGGAATTTGCTCTGTAGACCAGGCTGGGCCTCTGCCTTCAGAGTGCTGGGATTAAAGGTGTACCACCACCACCACCACCACATAGTTGAAGAGAAGACATCTTAATTGAAGCATCTTATTTGTGAAAAACTTAGTTTTCCCCCTGTCAATTCATAATATGTTCAGAATTTCTAAAACTTGTTTTGAGGGACATGAGAGATGGTCTCCTGTAGGAGGCAGAAGTAAACACTGCCTCTTGTTCCTCAGGCACTGTCCCCTTGTGTTTTGAGACAGGGTCTCACTGGCCTGGAACTCATCAATAAGGATGGACTAGCCAGCTGGCCAGTGAGTCACAGGAATCTGCAGGCTGCCTTTTCTCGGGACTGGGATTACAAGCATGCACCGTCATGCCTGGCATTCTCCTGTAGATTCCAGGATTAAGTTTGGGTTCTCAGAGTTTACCAACTGAGCCACCTCCACGGTCCTGACACCTACAGTGAGCCACTACTGCACCCTGCTCCTTTTGGTTTATTTGAGATGACATCTCATACATCCCAGGCTGACCTCACTAGGTATGTATTCAAGGATGGTTGTGAACTGCTGATCCTCCTGCCTCTGCCTCCCAAGCGTTGAAATTCCAGGCATGCACCAGATCAAGCAGGGTTGGAGATGGAACTCAGGGCTTGCTGCATGGTTGTCAAGCACTCTCCTGACTAAGCTGTAGCCACAACCTCAGTTTTTATCCTGATGCTTTTTTGTCATTTGACACATGAAGCCACTTAGCCACCTGTGGATATGAGGTCTGTTTTGATCATTCATCATAACTGAACAGTACCTCTGATTTGTGACAGGTTTGGCAGAGGGAGGCAGAGAATTCTCATCAGTAAAACCCAACCCCGCTGAGGTCTCCCCTCCCCACCCCACCCCCACCCCGGCTCTCTGTAAAATGGGTCTAAGGGATGCTGTAGAATGCCCTGGGAACTTCTACAAAGCTCCCTGCATGTGCTCTGCAAGCTGCTGTTAAGAATACTGAACCTGGCTGGGCGGTGGTGGCGCACGCCTTTAATCCCAGCACTTGGGAGGCAGAGGCAGGCAGATTTCTGAGTTCAAGGCCAGCCTGGTCTACAGAGTGAGCTCCAGTACAGCCAGGCTACACAGAGAAACCCTGTCTCGAAAAACCAAAAAAAAAAAAAAGAATACTGAACCTGAACTGAAGAAATGGCTGAGCAGTTAGGAGCGCTGGCTGCCCTTCCAGAGGTCCTGAGTTCAATTCCCACCAACCACATGGTGGCTCACAACCATCTGTAAAGGGATCCGATGCCCTCTTCTGGTGTGTCTGAAGAGAGCGACAGTGCATTTTTTTGCTCATGCATAAAATAAATAAATTTTTTTTAATTTACAGGTTTTTTTGAATATACAGGTTCACTGTGGAGTGGGTTCCTCGTGAAATCTAGAACTCCCCCTCAAGCAGGTACTGAGTGTGATGCCAGGGCCTGCAACATGATACTGCAAATATGACAACTGATAAATAAATAAAGCCAGGCCCAATAGTGCAGGCCAATTGTCCCAGCTATTGGAGTGGTTGAGGCAGGAAAACTGAAAGTTTAAGGCCTACCTGTCCTATAGATCAAGTTCAAGGCCCAGGCTGGGCAGCTCAGTGAGATCCTATCACAAAACCAAAAGCAGAGAAAGGGGCTGGGGAGCTGGCTCATTTAGTAAAGCATTTATTGATCAAACATGGATTCAATCCCCAGCCCCCCATGTAAAATACAGCTGGACACTGAAAACGGGGTGGGTCTCTGGGGCTCATTGGCCAGCCAGCCAGCCAGCCCAGAGAGCTCCTGATTGAATGCTATTACACGAGGGCGGTTTGTCACATGAGGCATGCCTCTCCGCCTTCACATCTCGCCACCAGCCTCTTCCTCACGTGCCCTCCACTTGTGCTTTCTTCCTGCGTCTCAGACTCACCAGGTGATCCCAGCCCTAGAGCTTTGTATACTGGTTGTTTTCTCTCTCCATGGTAACCCCAAGGGAAAACTCCAGCCCTCCCTCAGCTGCCTTCTTGTGTGACACATGAACATTGGTGTCAGCACAAACTCTTCACCATCTCCTGGATCAAGGTTAGATCCCGGGCTGGTGAGACCCTCAACAGGTAAAGACTGTGACAACCTGAGTTCAATCCCTAGGATCTACATGGTGGGAGGAGAGAACTGACTTGTCCAAGTTGTCCTGACCTCTATATATGCGATGTGATACATATGTGCCCATATACACACAGACACATACACACACACACACAGGGAGTAGAACAGTAGGTACCAAGAACTAGAAAAAGAAATGAAACGTAATGTTTAGTGGAGACAGAATACCTTCTCGGAAAGACACACACATACAGAATGATTAAATAAAAGTTTAATTTAAACCACCCTTTCTTCCAACAGTGGCCACTTGACATTTTTCTGTCTTCGTCAACAATACCCTCTACCAGAGTAGAACGTCCATGCAGGGCAGAATCCTTACCTGTGTGGGTCATCTGTCTCCTTGCCTAATACCTACTGTTTAGTAACCATGGACACATGTTTATAAAATGGACACATCCCAGAGAAGGCAGAGAAGTGTGGCTGCTTCCCTAGGCTAGTGTTGAGGACATAGAAGACTAATCTAATAGGGTCTGAAACCCGGTGCTGGTTAGGGCTGGGGGGAGTCACTGTCAGAACAGTGTCAGCCGCTAAGCTCACAAAAAGTATGCCTATTGTCCTTTTCCCGGTACACATGACCTGGTCGCTATGAAATCAATGCAAGAGACTTCACAATGTCTCTCTTTTGCTATAGTCCACCCTAGCCTTTAACTTCTGCTTCTGTCCCTCAAAGGCTGAGATTACAGACATGGACTACTTGGTTTATGCGGACTTGGGGTGCATACTAAAGAAGTTCACTAAGCCACAGCCGGGTCACCGTAACCGTTTCTAAGTACTGTCTTGTGACACAAAGCACATTCACACTGTCCAACCATCACCAATACCCATTGCCAGAACTAACTTCCCAAGAAAAGGTACTGCGCAGGTGTTAAACACTTTCATTTTCCCCTCCCAATCCCTGGCGTCTCTTTCCGACTTTTCCATGACTTTCACTATCCCAGGAACCTCATATAAGCAGGCTCTCTCAGGACTATGGCTCAGCATCCCGAGCTCCTGAGATTACAGGTGTGCGCCACTTTTTTTGCACACTCAAGACTCGTCACATACTGTTAATCCCCTTCCACTTTTGAAATAAAACATGTAATATAAGTGTCGTCCCTTATGCTGTACTGATGGGATTCTTCACGGACCTCCGCTGCCAGGCTCGCAGTGTCCACTGAAGACACTATGGTCAAAAAAGGTAGGCAGGATCCTGACTAGTACCCCTTCCGGGCCCCAGTTCCCAGAAGAGTCACCGGTACTGGCAAGGACGCACTGGGCGGGGACAGACACCATCACTACCGAGCCACTGCGCGTGCGCGCGTGTAGCCGTCGGTGCGCATGTGCGGAGGCTCCGTTCCCCTGGGTCCGAATCCAGCGATCCGCGGTTTCGCTCCCACCGGGAGTTCTGTTTATAAACACACCGCGCGACCGGCGGCGAGGGGTAACCCTAAGTCACTGAGGTCGGAGGTCAGAGGTCAGTGGGCACCGGGGCACAGACGGAAAGAACGGCTTCCGCCACCCACGCGGGCTGTGGGATGGCTGCCTGGGCGACCCTGCCACGGCCCCCGGACTGCCGGGCGCCACGTGGTGCGCACGTGGTCCCGCGCGGCGGCGCGCCCCTCCCCCACGGAACCCGCAGTGCCCCCTGGTGGCGCTCGCTGCCCTCCGCGCATGCTCGGAGGGCCGCGTCAGGCGTCTTCCGGTGTCGCGGCTGAGCCGGCACGCCGTTGCCTGACCCACGCGGGCCGAGGGGACAGTGCTCGGCGGTCTCACGCGTGGCGGCTGCTGCGGGGTGGGCGGGGCCTCGGGCAACGACGCGACTTGCCAGGGATGGAGGAGTGGATGGAGGAGCACGCATGCTGCGGGTAGGGTTCCCGAAGACCCAGGCACTCGGCTATTCCACACGTACACAATTCAGTCATAAATGAACAGTTCAAAGAGGAAGTTATTAAAACATTACAGGCGCTTTATTATAGCACTTAGTCTTCGAGATTGTGTTTATGAGATCCGACTGAAGACTCGAGCTGCTGTCCAACCACCCGATGCTGATTCTTAAATAGCCTGCTGGTTCTTAGGTTGCTGCCTTTTAAAACTTTACGCACTATTCTAATATTTTAAACATTTGTTTATCAGTTATTGTGGAGGTCAAAAGACAACTTACTCGAGTCGGTTCTCTCCGTCTACCATGTAAGTCCGATCAGCAGGCAGCTTCATCCACTTGAGCCTTCTCACTGGCTCTTTGTAACCTGTTCTAAAAAAAAATTGACATTTAATGAGATAAACAAGTATTCTGGCTTCGTAATACACCTGCAATCAAAGCACTTGGGAGGCTGAGGCAGGAGGATCTGAAGTACAAGGTTATCCTCAGCTACCTAGCCAAGAGAGGCCAACCTGGATATATGAGACATGTCTCAAAATAAAACACTCCGGATTGCAACTTTGTGTAGCCTATCCTGAAGTGTGGGCTAGTCCTGTGACGTCCTTGTAACCAGAGAAGGGCCTGGTGGCTTGACCTTGATTGAGAAACATGGAGTGGGTGGGATGCCCTCACTCCCTGAGACTCAGTCTTGGCTGACCAACCCCAAACCTTGGTGTTTGAACACAGGATCTCTATGTAGCCTAGGCTGTCTCCAGACACACAATCCTCTTGCCTCTGCTTCCTGGCTACTCGAATTAAAGGTCTCTGCTGCTACACCCAACTTCCCTTCTTTAACTCCATCAAACTTTGTCACCTCTGTCTCACATCACAATTGGTGTGCCCTGATCAATAGCAGTTTTCCCCAGAAGAGAGGTCGAGGCTCAGGAGATTCCAGAGGTAAAACAGTGTCGCATGTCTGGAAAAATGGTAAGTTAGAAGATTGTGAAAGACTCTCAGCTTTATAGCAGCAGGAAACAGCTGCTTGGGGAAAGACTGGTCAGCTGAACTGCAAGATTCCTCAGAAAGTGGAGCTGCCTGCCAGTCATCTCCTAGAAGGCATGAGTTTTCAGTGATGGCATCTGTCCTGTACACTTACCCCAATAAAAAACTCACTGGTTCACCAGATTTCAATTTGGTATGGTCCTTGCTTTGGTCTGTTGTGGATTCCCTTTCTGGGGTGAGTGGGCATGTATGCATGTGTGTGTGTGTGTGTGTGTGTGTGTGTGTGTGTTACATAGAAAGAGTCTGTCATATAACACTATAAAGCCCCACTAATGACACTGGGAATCTGATGATTCCATTTTGGGTTCTGAATGGGAGAGGCACCGTGGCTGGCATGTTGTCATGGGCGAATCTCATGAGATCTCCCTGCACTGGCCCCAGTTTTCCACTTAATCCACAGAACAGTTCTCAGTGGGCAATGTGGACCACAGGGACACTGTGATCAACACCACAGACATCATTCTCTCCCATTTCACAGGCTCAACATCTTGGGGTCAGAAGAATTGGCCCCACTGAAGCCTGTCTCTTGGGCTGTCACTTGCTGTTTTCTGCCATTGTCCTCACAGGGTCCCCCTCTGCCTCCCAATCCTCTTCTTATAACAGGCAAATTGAATTAAGTCACTCTACTGACATCATCATCTGTAGAGACCCTATCTCCAAATTTGCGCACATAGTAAACTGGGAGTTGAGACTTAAGCATGCAAAATTTGAGTCACAGTGGCACACACCAGCTACTCTGGAGACTGAGGCAGGAGGATCACTTGAGTCCAGGACTTCTGGGCTTTCCTGATCAAGTGTCCACACTAATCCATATGGTAAAGTCGCAGGAACAGAGAAACACCATATTTGTCAAAGGAGAGGTAAATGGAAACAGCTGGTCAAAAGTCCCACACTGATCAGTATGCAAATTTGGGGCTGAGGAGATATGTCAGTTGATAAAAATGCTTACCTTACAAGGTTGAGGACCCGGGTTCAATCCCCAGAGCCCATCTTTAAAAAGCCTCCTGGGCCGGGAAGTGGTGGCGCACACCTATAATCCCAGCACTTGGGAAGCAGAGGCGGGCGGATTTCTAAGTTCGAGGCCAGTCTGGTCTACAGAGTGAGTTCCAGGATAGCTAGGACTACAGGACTACGGACAGGGTTTGAGAAACCCTGTCTCAAAAAACCAAAAACCAAAACCAAAAAAAAAAAAAAAAAAAAAAAAAAAAAAAAAAAAGAATCGTGCTTATAATCCCAGAGCTGAGCAGACAGAACAGGCAGGTCTCTAGGGCTCCCTGGCTGGTCAACCTAGTGTAATTGGTAAGTTTCAGACCAAGAAAGACAATCTCAATAAATAAGTGGACAGCACCTGGAAAAGTACATGAGACATTCGTTCCTTTTACATGTGTGCTGGCTAGTTTTATGTCAGCTTGGCTCTAGAGTCATCAGAGTGGGCAGGACCTCAACTGAGAAAATGCCTCAAGCTTCAGGCAAGGGTTCTTAGTGGTTGATGAGGGAGGGCCCAGCCCATTGTGGGTGTTGCTATCCTTGGGCTAGTGGTCCCAGCTTCTATAAGAAAGCAGGCTGAGCAAGCCAGTAAGCAGCACCCCTCCATGGCCTCTGCATCTGCTCCTGCCTCCAGGTTCCTGGCCCATTTGAGTTCCTGTCCTGACTTCCTCCAATTCAAACAACGCTGTGGAAGTGTAAGCCAAATAGACCCTTTCCTCCCCAAGTCACTTTAGTCCTGGTGTTTTATCACAGTAGTGACCTTCACTAGGACATAAATATACATGTTTGTAAGCTTATGTGCACCAACACACATGAGCACACACACATATACAGAAAGCATGCAAATGTTGAGGTGAGTAAAAGACACTTCTGTGAGGGTATTCCAGAGAACATATGGGGGAGCAGCTGAGACAGACCACCCTGATCATAGACAGGATTCTCTGATAGGCTACAGGCCAACATGGAGCCAAAATGGAGGAAGGAGCCAGGGCTGGTACAGGGCTACCATCTCTGGTACTCAGGACGTTGATGCAGGAGGACAGCAAGTTTGAGGCCTGCCTGTGTGACAGAAGGAGTTCAAGCCCTGCCCAGGTAACTTAGTGAGACCTTGTCTCAAAAGAAAATTAAAAATAGGATTGGATTGAAGCTTGTTAGTAGTGGACCCACCTGGAATCTTCAAGTGAGAGGCTAGGGGCTCAGAGGTAGACCCCTGCCTAGAATCCCCAGTGAGGGGCTAGGGTGTGGCTCAGTGGTAGAGCCCTGCCTAGAATCCCCCAGTGAGGGGCTGGGGTGTGTGGCTCAGTGGTAGAGCCCCTGCCTAGAATCCCCCAGTGAGGGGCTGGGGTGTGGCTCAGTGGTAGAGCCCCTGCCTAGAATCCCCAAGCGAAAGAGAGAGAGAGAGAGAGAGAGAGAGAGAGAGAGAGAGGGAGAGAGAGAGAGAGAAAAGAAAAAATAATAATTTTAAAACGTTCCATTTGATCCTTGCTTTCATGGACCATAATAACCTTCTAGTAGCCCCTGTTTAAAGCTCCAGGAAGCACATTTTACACCCACAAGGGACTCATCCCACCTGCTGACTAATGCCTCCCTTGCTGTCTAATATCACCCAGTCTCATCACCTCCCATGAGCCCTGAAGTCCCCACAAGCTTCTGTTGTGGTATTAGGCCGACCTCATACCCTGTCTGAAGGTTAGCAGTAGTGGGAACCCTTGTCTTGTGTCCTATTCATAAGCCTTCGCCTTTTCTGGCACCTTCTATCACAGAAGTCCAGGGAAGGAGCTGCCTGTCCCCTTTACCCAGGACTCTCACGGTGACCAGTCCCACCCTCACACATGATCTCCCCTCTGTGGGGTCTCACAAAAGAAATCCAGAATTGCAGTGCTCCAGCTCCAGCTCCAGCCCCGACCTTCCCAAGCTGCTCAGGTCGTGAGACTGGTCTGGCACAGACAGAATGAGGACCCCGGGTTGCAAGCAGGCAGCCACCAAGGCTTTATCGCAGATTTCTGCGGAACAAAGGCCCCGCCGGCCCTAGGAGCTCACGCTGTGGCCCTATTGAAATCTTGAGGTAGCCTTCTATTAATCACTCCCGCCCCCCGCCCCCACCCCGTGCCTCAGAGGCCAAAAAGGGAGACACACAAAAACCTCTTTTCTAAGCAGGAAGAGCTTTGCAGAGACCCAAGCAGAAAGATTTCAGCCCACAAACCCCTCTCTCTGCCAACCACATAGATGCTTGGGCTTCCTAGACTCATACAAACAAACAAGAGAGGCCTGGCTGGACGGAAGGCCGGAAGGAGAGGAGCAGACGGACGTGACCAAAAGCCCTGCGAACTCTAGGAAAGCAATGCGGGTGAGGGAGGGCCCTCACAACCCCTCCCTTGTCTTTTTAGAAATCAAAGACTGGATTGAATAAATGTTTTGGGTTTTGTTTTTTTTGTTTTTTTTTTTTTTTTTTTTTTTTTTTTTTTTGGTACACAAAAAAAGAAACAAAAATCTCACTTCCTAAAGAAACGAAGAAGAGAGAACAAATTTTTAGAAAAAGATTAAAAAAAAAAAAATTAAGTAGAAACAAAAATTCCATTCCTTCCTTCCTTCTTCTGACAAGACCTTAAGTCTCAGCAGTCTTCACCTCCCTCAGCGTTCAGTGCTAACTAGTAAGGAATGCTGTGTTGCTTAGTTGTCAATAAATGTTATGTTTGGCTTCTGAGGGTTTGTATGGAAATAAGGGGGTGTACATCTATCTGCGCATGCGTGTGGAAACCAGAGGCCAACAGCCAGTATCTTCTTTTAGATTTGTTTTCTTTTTAATTTATGTATTTATGTTAATGTCTACATGTGCGTTTGTGCACCTGAGGACAGGGCTGCAGAGTCCAGAAGAGGGGTTGGGTCTGCTGGATCTGGAAGAGAGCTGTAAGCCTCCCAGTGTGGGCGTCAGGACTCAGGTCCTCTGCCGGTGCGCACAGTACGGGATCCTAACTGCTGCGCTCTCTCTCTGCCCCACAACCCCCCCTTTTTCCTTTTAGCGATAGAGCCAAGCACAGCTGATTCCTTTCATTTTGCCACAGGAGGCTGAGACTGAGGAAAGGAGAGCTAGGCTCTTGCCCTGAAGATGTCTCAGCTTAAACTGATTCCTGGGCCAAGTCCCTTCTCTCAGAGTATGTCTCTTCCTTATAAGTGCGATTCTCCAAAGTCTCCAATCCCTGGGAAATTCATTTTATGATAGTCTCATGAGCCAACAAGGTAGCGGTTGCTCAGCCTCCCGTGGGCTTGCTGGCCATGGCTTGCTTGAAAGCGTTCTTTGTCCACCCTAGCTTTATAGACCTGCTTTCACCTCTCAGCCCTCACAGCGAGTTTGTAAACAGGTAAATCAAGCACAGACAAACTCACTTCAGACACAGCCATTGGCTTCTCTTGATTCCAGTGCTGGCCTGAGGGGAGGCCACCCTACCATTGCTGGAGTTACCTGTTTTGTTTCATTTATTAGGTGTGATGGTTCTATTGACTGCCAGGTACAAGTGGTACACATGTAAAATCCCAGCACGTGGGAGATGGGGCCAGAAAGAGCAGGAGTTCAAGGTCATTCTCAACTACTGAGAATCTCAAGGCTAGCCTGAGCTACAGGAGCCCTATCTCACACATATATGTACATACATGTGTATTTGTGCTATTATACAAATATTATTCCCGTTATTTTAATGACAACAGATTGGACATACAGAGAGATCAAAGGAAGGGCAAAGCATGTAGAATCCGGAGATAAGAACAGAAGGATCAAGGTCGTCCTTGGTTACATAATGAGGTCCAGCCTAGGCTACATGAGACAATGAGGGGGAGGGGGGTGACTAGCCAGTAAAAGTGCTTGTCTAGCAAGACTAATGACCTGAGTTCAATCCCCAAACCCACCTAAAGGTAGAAGAGAAACAATCGTACAAGGTTATCCTGTGACTCCCCAACACAAGCTAGGGCACGTTCGATGATAATGATGACGATGATTATTGAAATAGAGAGATAGGAGGATGTTTATTAGGTTGCCTCGCATGACTGTGGATACTGGAAAGTCCCACATCCTTCAGTTGCAAGGCCCTGCGAAGTCCGTGGGATAGTTCCTTACAGAGTCTAAGGTCTAAGAACCAGGGCATAGGTGTCCCAGAACAAATAACAAAGGTGCCTCAGCAGGATGCGAGGGCACACACCTTATTAATCTTCACATTATTACTTTTTAGTTTAATCAAAAGAAACATACAATGTCTTCCTCTGGCCACAACAGCATGCCTATGTGCACACACATACACAAACATATACACACACACATACACACTAAAAAAAATAAAATAATTTACAAATCAACAGTAAAACAAAGCTGGAGGCGTGTGCTCAGAGAACACCTCGTCCTTTCTCTACCTGCCAACCGCAGCGAAGCCTTCAGTAGATTGCATGGGAAGGATCCACACTGGTACGGCTGGGCTGCCTACAGTCTCCCACTCAGATGCCAATCAATGACGCTTTAAGAAAGGCCAAAAGTAGCTGGGTGGTGGCAGCCACCGCCACACGCCTTTATTCCTAGCATTCAGGAGGCAGGAATCCGAGGCCAGCCTGCTCTAGAAAGCTAGTTCTAGGACAACCAGGGCTATACAAATAAACCCTGTCTCAAAAACAAAATGAAACAAACAAAAAGAAGAGGAAGAGGAGGAGGAGGAGGAAGAAGAGGAGGAAGTTTAAAAGCCACAGCCCGGGAGACCATGGGCCCTAGGGAAGAAGCCCTTACTGTTGTTTTTTGAAGTAGATATGTTGTTAAACTGCCTTCTAAATATTTATATTTATACCTATTGTTTGAATGATGTCCCCCATAGTCTCGGGTGTTTGATTCCCCAATTAATGGTGCTGTTTAGGGAAGCTCGGGAAATGTGACCTTGATGGAGGAAGTATGTCACCATGCGTGGCCTCTCTGCTTCCTGCTTGCTATTACAGATAGGAAGCCTCAGCATCTGTCCCAGAGGTCATGTCTGCTGCCTGCTGCCACTGTCCCCTGCTACGATGTACAGTTATCCCTCTGGAACTGTAAGGCAAACAAGCTCTACCTTCTGTAAGTTGCTCTGGTCATGTATTTTATCACAGCAATAGAAAAGTAGCTATCCAGTGTATTATAGGTGACTGCCGCTCTCAGGCGGTGCCAGGGAACCTCCTCTTTGCAGAGTCGGAACCGGTCCAAGTGCTGAGAGTGACTGTTGAGTTCTCCTCCAGAAATGGCACATCCCTGTCAACCTCCTCAAGGCTCAGGGAGCATCAGAGATGAGAAGGCAGAAAGAATGAGGAGGCAGAGGAAGGGAAGGAGATTGTAAAACGCTGTCTCCTGGACGTGACATGCCTGCTGTGCCCACATGCTGCCTTCCCAAGCTCTGCACTGACTAGACTAAGCAGCATTGGAGCTGACAAGTCCCTGGGTGTCTTAGTCAACTCTATTGCTGTGAAGAGACACCCCAACCAAGGCTTTCTCTTATAAGAGAAATCATGAAACTGGGGGGCTGGCTTACAGTTTCAGAGGGTTAGTCCATTATCATCATGGCAGGGTGCCACGAAGGCAGATGTGCCCTAGAGAAGTAGCTGAGAGTCCTACATCTGGATCCTCAGGCAGTAGGAAGAGAGAGCTGGTGGACCTGGCTTGGGCTTTTGAACCCTTAAAGCCCACCCAGTGATACACTTCCTCCAACAAGGCCACACCTCCTAATCCTTCCCAAGCAGTGCCATTCCCAGATGACTAAGCATTCAAATATATGAATTTATGGGCACCATTCATATTCAAACCGCCACAGTGGGGTACACAAAAAGAAGGAAAGGTCATAAAGGAGCTGGGGTGGGGGTTGTTGGAGGGGGGTTGGGCGAGCTGTAGAAGACCTGGAGTGGAGAGGATTAATATATATTATATGTGTGTATGATATTTTATTTTTGAAACAGGCTCTCACTATGTGTCTCTGTCTAGCCTGGAACTCAATATATAGCCTTGGCTGGCCTCAAACTCACCCAGATCTACTGCCTCTGTCTCCTAAGTACTGGGATTAAAGGCATGAGACATCATCCCAGGCACATATACAAAACACACAAAGAACAAATAAAAGACATTTTAAAACATTAATTAGTTCTAGAAAGACCCTCCAATTACACTCAGAAATAGTGTTTTACCAGCTAGCTGGGCTATGGAGTTGGCACACAAATTAACCAACCTAGGTGTGTGAATGGTCTGTGCTAACAGATGATGAGTCAAACAGCAGGTGAACCCCCTGCCACACCCATCAGAAAGTCCCCTACTGAGCTCTGCTCTCCTAGTTTTCTCTAATGAACACATACTGATTCTCACTGAGAGAAGTAGAATGTTTTCAAGTGAAATTTCACAGAAACCAGACGGTTCTCAAACGCTGTTCCTCCCCTATTTAAGCTTTTATCTTGTCCTTGACATCCCAGCAGTTGCTTGGTAATAACCAATAAGGCCCTTTAATAAGGCCCTTTACTCACTGGTACCCTTCCAGAAGGCCTCATCTCAGAGCAGGCTGGCAGCATCACATGACTTCAGGCCTGAATGACTGCACAAGACATGGGTGTGACTGCCCACTTCCCCAAACATCAATGTAGCAGAAAGAGAAATATACCAGCTTCGGAGTTTTTTCAGAGTCTCCTTATTTGTGCCTGTACTCTCTTCTGAAGATATCTCTCCTTCCATTTTGCTCCTACACACCTGCTATTCCTAGAGTTCCTGTACATTGCTCTGTTACAGAAAAATCACTAAAGTGCTCACTACACAGGCATGAGGACCTTAGTTTGACCCCCTAACACCCACATTAAAAAAATAAAAAAAGCCGGGCAGTGGTGGCTCACACCTTTAATCCCAGCACTTGAGAGGCAGAGGCAGGCGGATTTCTGAGTTCGAGGCCAGCCTGGTCTACAGAGTGAGTTCCAGGATAGCCAGGGCTACACAGAGAAACCCTGTCTCGAAAAACGAAAATAATAATAATAATAATAATAATAATAATAAAAAGACTGAGCACAGTGGCCCACGCTTGCAATCCTAGCATTGGGCAGATGGAGACAGGTGAATCCACTGGGCGTGCTGGCCAGCCATTCTAGCCTAAGCAAGTGACAGGTTCCACACATACATATCAGTTATATATATTATATATAAATATATGAATCTATTATGAACATATGACTATATGAATAATATATAAATATATTAGAATATATTAATGTGAATATATGAATACATAATGTGTTGTATATAGTATAGATCCATTATATATCATTATATATAAATCAAGGCAGCAGGAGCGTGAGGCAACTGCCCACATGGCATCCACAGTGAGGAAGAGTGAATGGTGGTACTCAGCTCTGCTTCCTGACCACCGTGAGGCCAAGAAACTCCCCTACCACATGCTCTCACCGCCATGACATTCTGCTAAGTGCCTGCGAGCAATCAACCACAGACAAGGCCCTGCACACTGTGAACCCAAGTCAGTCTTTTCTCCCTGAGGCTGTTTCTTACGTATTTTGCTCAGGGTGAGCTCACTGGTCAACCAGCCTCGCCTAAGCAAGTGCCAGGACCCAGTAAGAGAGCCTGCCTCAAAACTCAAGGTGGACGGTTCCGAGGAGCCACATCTGACGGAGAGTGACACACACGCACCTGAAAGTGCAGAAATACTCCTATACACGTGTGCACCCACATACTCGTGAGCCTGTGTACACACACACACAATAAAATAAGTGACTTTAAAAAAATCTTTCATGGAAGTTCTGCAACAAAAACTTCAAATTAAACCCAAGAAGTAACAGAAGATGGATTTCCACAGCACATTGTCACCAACAAGGAGCAGTGTTCCAGTTCTTCAAATGACTTCACTAGGAAAACAGCTCAGGGCGATGTGCTTACCTGGCAAGCCCAGGACCCCACATTCCGTCCTCAGCATTGCCAGATAACAGCAGCAGTAACAGCCGGGCAGTGGTGCCACACACTCCCTTAATCAATCCCGCAGAGGAGGCAGAGGCTGGCGGATTTCTGAGTTCGAGGCCAGCCTGGTCTACAGAGTGAGTTCCAGGACAGCCAGGGCTACACAGAGAAACAAACAACAGCAGTAACAACAACAACAATCTAAAAGACCCAATAGAAAAATCAACTTATAAACAGCTTTATAAACAGACATGCAAATGACCCGATAGTTGCAAAGCTATTCTAAAACAATGGGAGCTGCAAGCATCCTCTAGAAGCAGAATGAGATGTATTTATAGCCCCCAGGAATTAAAACAGCGAAACGGAGATGGGAAGCAAGGGGGACTTTGATGGACTGCAGGCAGGTGCAGATTGCCTCAGTGACCTGGAGGATTACTTTGTCTAAAAACTGAACCCCACTTGTTTTAAGACACAGAGGGACCCTCCTCTAGACAAGGGACTCAGAACAGAGGACTGGCTTGAAGCCAAGCCTGACCGTCTGAGCTTGATTCCTATGTAAGGCAAGGAGAAACCCAATTCTTATTGTCCCTCTGACCCCACATGCACACGTTTGTATGTGTGCACACGAGCACACATACATCTGAATGTAGAACAGACGAAATCAAACATCACGTGAGTTTCGTGACAAGAACACTAAGGAAAGATCCACAAACTCCCGCAAGGCGGTTTGTCCCAGGCAGAGAGTCGGAATCATGCCAGTTAGTAGGTTGTTGCCTCTCGGCTGTTCTGTGGTGGGTTTCGTGCTTCTAGGGCTGAGTTTACACTCCTTACGTTTGTTCACCCATTTAACTCTCTCTGGTCTCTCCAGTGGGCAATGCTAGAAAAAGGAGTCGATGTTGGATAGGGAGGAAGGCCTTTCTGTTTCCTGCATCCCCCCTTTGATTTTCCTCCACCTTTTTCCTGTCCCCCCAAATTTGTGCTCTGCACAAAACTTTCCCTTTACCTCATCAGTTGTTTTCCATAGCAGCAACTAAAGCTTGCCTGCCATTTTTCTATATGTTGGGGAAAACAATGCCATTGTTGCCCTCACAACTGTCAGCACGGGCCAACCTCCCCCCTTTCCCAGAAGGAATTCCAGATTCCTTAATTCCAATTTTCTCACCTCCTTTACTTTGTCCACTCCTGCTATCCATACCTAAAGAACACTGTCTGCTTCATCCAATTGCTGTGCCCAACATACAACCAAAAATTTCCCCTTTGCAGAGCGGGGGGAGATATAGCTCAGTTGGTAGAATTTGTTCTCTGCAAGAACAGGAAGTACCCTTACCAGGTGAGCCATCTCTCCAGCCCCCGCGATGATCTTCTGGCTGAGCCCTTTACAACTTTGGATGAAATTAAAGTTCTGCTAACTAGGGAAAAGGGCAGAATGGATTCTGCTGTTACCGCTCCAGCTACCACTGACCGTTCCACGACATACCTAAGATTATTCAGTGGTCTTCCTTGGGACATGCTTCCTGTGTTTGTCATTTGAACAACGATTTGTTTCTGGCAAGCTAGGGAGGACCAAACATCTCTGCAGGTGAACAATCTATGTACGTGAGGGTCATATTTTCTGATGTCTTCAACTACTGATATGTCTTGTGTGGCTTTTTCTGGAAGGCACAATGACAGATCAAAGTTTCACCAAAGTCTCATGGGGGAACCAATGAGTTCCTGGAGTTCCTTACAAGAACATGGGAGACTCAAAGGAAAGGCGGCTGTATCACTGAAATGTCTACCCCAGCATGGGTAAACTCAGAAGCTGCATACCTGGAATCCCCTATGCAACTTGCAGGCAGCTCTACTGAAGACCCCTTTCTCATAATTCTTTACTACTTATCTAACTACAGGAAGAAGCCTTGTGAGCACTGTAAGTTTCTTGAATTTCCTGAGAAACATAAGTTTCCTGTAAGTTTTCCAAGCCTTCTCCCCGTGCTCTTCTCTATGAGAGATTTCAATCAGAGGAAACAACTATACTATGTTGTTGGGGAAAGCTGGGCAGGGAGGCTTCAGATCCAGTGAATTTGTATGTTAACTTCCTCTTGCTTTGATAACTACAGCTAGGGGAGTATGCTTTGTTGTGGTTGCCTAGGATGCACAGAATTCTGAGTTTAAACCCTACTAATGCCCACTCCACCCCCCAAATCAACAGTTGTTTTAGCTTCATGGCATTGACATCATTTAAAAAGGAGGTCAAGAGGCTTGGGAGGTGGCTCAGTGGGTAAGAGTACTTACTACACAAGCACAAGGCCTTGAGTTCAAATCCCCAGAACCCTCATTAGAAAAGCCACGTGGTGCCTATTATTCTTTCACTACTGAGGATGGAGTTAGCTTGCTGTCAAATGTCCTAGTTTGCTTTCTCTCGCTGTGACAAAACTGCATCACCCAAAACAGGTTAGGGAGGAAACAGTTTATTTGGTTTACAGCTCACAGTCTGTTATGGAGAGAAGTCTGGGCAAGAACTAGAGGCAGGAATGGAAGCAGGGATCTTGGGCAAGCACCGCTTAATGGCTTGTTCCTCATGGCAGGACCATCTGCCGGGGGGTGGCATCACCTCTCATATCAATCATTAATAGAGAAAATGGTAGCAGGGTGTGGTAGTGGATGCCTTGGATCCCAGCACTTTGGGAGCAGGGCAGGTCTCTGAGTTTGAGGCCAGATTGGTCTATAAGAGAATTCCATGATAGCCAAAGTCTGAAAGGATGACAGTCTCTCAAAAAGAAAAAGAAGAGCAAAGGCCCCTACAGGCCAGTTAATGGAGGCATTTTCTCAACTGAGTTCCCTGTTCCCAGATGAGGTCTCTGCCTATGCCCACGTACAGCACCCAAAAAGGGATGTTAAATGACGTCATATAGATGTAATCTTACATTAAACCTTATGAGACTCCTAGCCAGCTTGTTCTCCTCTCCCTTGAAGCATAACAGGCTTCACACAGCAGGAAAGAAATGTGACCAATAGGTACAAGACATCCTTGGCAAACCTCGCCTGCCTAGCGCAGCTTTCCCACACCGCATGGCTGTTACAGGCCACATTCCGCAAGGAACAGTCAAAAGAAGCAGGCTGCACCTCATCTGTTTCCAATTATCCCAGCACTCTGTGTGTTTAACACAGCTATGCTGTTTCTAAATGGCCAAAAGCCAGGCTGGAGGGCAGGCCATCTCGGATTCCACCTCCTTCCCGGGGCGACACATTTCTTCCCAGAAGTGGGCAACTCTGTGGGTTTTCTGCTTGCTCCAAAATGGGGTAATAGTTCTATACGGGTGGTGGTGCACATTTGTAATCCCAAATGAGGTAGGGGAAGGAGCTGAGGCCTCAGGTTCAAGGCCAGCCTGGGATCCGTTAGCTCCCAACTTTTTTTTTTTTTTTTTTTTTTTTTTTTTTTTTTTTTTTTTTTTTTTTTTTGGTTTTTGAGACAGGGTTTCTCTGTGTAGCCCTGGCTGTCCTGGAACTCACTCTGTCGACCAGGCTGGCCTCGAACTCAGAAATCTGCCTGCCTCTGCCTCCCAAGTACGCCACCACCACCCGGCAGCTCCTAACTTTATCTTCCCACTTTCTTTAAAGCTTTCTTCTCTGGAGTGTCCAGTTCTGAGCGTTCTCATTAAATGCCCCTCCCTTGGGTTCTGCTCATTTATGTTTAATTTCTTTTAAATTTTTATCGTATTTTTAAATGTATTTTATTTTGTGGTGGGAGCAGGCATACCAAGGGACACATGTAGAGGCCCGAGGACAACTTGTGGGAATTGGTTCTCTCCTTCAAACTCAAGTTGTCTGGCTTGGTGGCAGGCTCCTTTAACCCACTCAGCTACCAGCTGCCCCTCTCATTTTTCTCAAATGTAAGTTTTGGTTAAAGTTTTATGTTAAATAGTTTGAAATTGATGCTGAATAACCATATTTGACCATTATTGTTGCTGTTTTGACATAGGATCTTTCTGTGTAGCCCAGGCTGGTCTCAAGTTTGCTATTACTCAACCGTGGTCTTGAACTCACAGTTCTCCTGCCTCAGTCTCCCAAATGCTGACATAAGCTGCCATTCCTGGAGACTGGTGCCTAGTAGAAGAACAGTTATTTCAGTTTTGAATGAATAAATAATATGATTATTGTGAACTTGCTTACACACACTGGGAATACTTAGACTTCATAGTCACATGACTTTATTACTCTGGGAGACTACGTGAAATTGAGAATCTGGGGTATGCAGAAGCACGAAGTAACTTATACATTATTGTGTGGGTAGGGGAACCACTGGTAAGTGTCTGGTCCCAGAGTCTGTCTTGTACCCCTATACCAGCACATGAACAAAGTTACCCCAAAGATAGACCTCTGGGATCCTCTGTGTATATCACAAAGCAATAAGCCACAAAGTACTATGGTCACAGACCTGTGATCCCAGAGTCACGGGATGCTGAGACAGGAGGATTGATCACAAGTTCAAGAACTGTCTGGGCCACAGAGCAATTTCAAGACCAGGATAGGTAATTTTGTGAGACCCTGTGACAAAATAAAAGATAACAAATGTGCTAGGGATATTGCTTAGTGGTAGAGCCCCTGCCTAGAATCCCCCAGTGAGGGCTGGGGTGTGGCTCAGTGGTAGAGCCCCTGCCTAGAATCCCCCAGTGAGGGGCTGGGGTGTGGCTCAGTGGGAGAGTAATTGTGCTGTGGGTCTGGAAGTAGCCTGAGGGTTTTGTTGGGTTGTGTGTGGGGAGCCTCATTTGCAGACTTGGAAGAACAAGTTTTAACTGAGAGACTCAGTCAGATGGGAAAAGTTCCCAGGAACAGCTGCTTTCAGCCCCAGAAGAAAGATAACAGACAGAGGAGATCAGAGACTGAAACAGACTCTGAGACACTAGAAGCAACAGGGACCTGTGTTCTGCTCTCTTTCTTTTTAAGATTTATTTTAGGAGACTGGAGAGATGGCACAGTGGTTAAGAGTGCCGGCTGCTCTTGCAGGGGACACAAGTTGGATTTTCAGCACCCACATGGTGGCTGACAATGGTCTACAGCCCCAATATTTCTTTCTCTCTCTGTCTCTTTTTCTTTCTTAGTATAGAATAGAGTTTATTTAGGGCATGGGGAGGGGATTTGAGGGGGTAGAGACAGACAAAGGCAGAAAGACAGAGAGAGGAGAGTAGAAGCCTGCCATGAGCATGTGGAGAGAGAGGAGGAGGAGGGGAATGGAGAGAGGGGAAGAGCGTGTAAGGGAGCAAGAGCAAGAGGAGAAGAGAAGAGAGCAACTCCAGTTTCACGACGTTTCTCTCCCTCTTCTGGCCTCTGAAGAACTTCACACAGGCAGTGCATAGACTTAGATGTAGATAAAGCACCCACTTACAAAATGGAAACAGTTTAATTATGCATAGGGTGTGTATGTATTTATGTGAGTGCAGGTACACCTGGAGGCCAGAAGAGGGCGCTGGATCTCTGAAGCTGGAGCTTTAGGCAGCTGTGAGTCACCCCATGTGGATGCTAGGAACTAAACGTGCATGCGGCATGCACACACACAACACGTACATGTCATACACATACCATGGCGCACAGAATCACACATACACACCATACATACATATACCAGTCCACACATATACCACAGTACATACGCACACACATACCACTCCACACATATACCACAGTACATATACATACACACCACACCACACACACACACCACATACAGATATAAAAAAAAAAAAAAGGAAGGAAGAAAGAGGAAACCCTACATTCTGCATGAAGCATGTAAATTCATCCTTAGGCATACATTCAAGGAATCCTTTCTGGGCGCCCACTGTGAGCCAAGTCTGTACTCCAGGGACGCTCTAACATGCAGAGAACACGCCTGTCCTCCTGGGCATCTTACCCTAATGGACCCCATGGTTTTTATACACTGCTATGCATATGCTAGATATTGCAGTCATTTAGCTTCTGGTGGGAAATGTAGACTTGAATCAACAATATGTTTTAAATGAGTAAGGAACTCCGGTACTTTGGGGGTTTTTTTGTTTTGGTTTGGTTTGGAATAGGGTTTCAGGCTGGAAAGGTAACTCAGTGGCTAACATGCACTTGCTGCTCTTCCAGAGGACGGGCGTTTGGTTCCAACTGCCTGTACCGGGCAGCTCACACCTGCTTACCACTCCAGTGGACCCATCCTCCTCCTCTGACTTCTACACACAAAAAGAAAATGAACCTTTATTTTTATTTTATATGTACTGGTGTTTTACCTGCCTGTGTGTCTGCTGGGAATTGAACCTGTGTCTTCTGGAAGAGCAGTCAGTGCCTTTAACCCACTGAGTCATCTCTGCAGCCCCAAGAAAATGAATCTGAAGGAAAGAAAGAAAGAAAGAAAGAAAAGAAAGAAAGAAAGAAAGAGAGAGAGATCTCATCCAGTTCTGCTTGGTTTTTGCTTACACAATGGCCAGCTATGTAGCCCAGGCAGGTCTGGAAGTCAGTATGTATCAGAGGTTGACTTTGAACTCATGATCCTCCTGCATCTACCTCCCCAGCAGTGAGGATTCCGGGCCCACACTGGCAGGCAGAGCTCGTTGTGTTTTTCTGTTAGAGACAAGGAATCTGGTCATGGAGGTTTTTCCTTTCTTTGTTTGGGTTCAGAATAATAACAGCTGGACTTGTCTGGAGACTTTGGGACTTACATTTTGTGCTGATTTTATTCACAGATTAATTCCGGTGTTCTCGGTGACTATTTACAAGTTATCCAATTTCCTTTTACTAAACCTGCTTTTATTTTGTTTAATTTTGATGTGTGCCTAGGTCTGAGTAAGTTTCCAGAAACCTTCTTTATAGCAGCAGATGCTGGAACAGAATCGCCGTAGTCAGACTGTGGGAAACTCTGTTGAGCAAACGACCCAGTTTCTTAAATAAATTGTAAAGAGCGGGTGGGGGTGGTGGAAATGGAAGAGAAATAGACTCAAAGGGATTAAGAGAATGTTGGTCCTCCACTGGACGATGTCACAGCTGGCGGCCACTGAGGAAAACAGTCCGGTTCTTTCTTTAATGTTAGGCATACACTTTGTGTGTAACCTGGCAATTCACCCTGAGGAGTCTGCTAGAGAGAAATGGAAACACATGTGGAAGGCCCCGCGGCGTGACTCACAAAGCCGATGTTGGAAAGCGGTCCATGCGTCCATCAACGGCGGTCGGATGGTTTAGTAGCCTGAGGAAGGCCAGGGAGATGGTTCTGCAGCTGAAAATCACTCGTGTGTAAGCCAGGGGATCTGAGGCTGATGCTAGGACCCCGCCTACAGAGCTGGATGCAGCAGTATGCATTTGTAATCCCCGCACCCCTGAAGTGAGATGAGGAAGGGAGACAGGAGGATCACCAGGAAGCTCCAGGGCCAGATCCCCTGGGACATGCGTCACACCGGCAGAGGAGGGCTGTGAGAAGCGGCCTGGAGACGACTGTTGGACTCACAAACTTGAAGCAGCTGTGGTTTCTTACACAAGACCTGAACAAGATGGGAGAAAGCTCTGAGGCCCACTCTTCCCTCCGGAGCTAGGGGCAGTTAATGGTCTGGGGCTGGGTAGAGCAGGAGGTTGGGTAGGGAGGTGGTGGGGGTGGGGTGGCCATATTCCTCTGTGGCGTAGCCATGGTAAGTTGCCTTTGCTGAAGCGACTAACCCCTAGCAATGCTAATAAAATGCACCGAGCCAAAATAAAATATCAGAAAGAAGAAATAAAAGTGGAAGGGGGAGGGGTAACAGAAGCTCATGGGGAGAGACTAAAGTGCCTTGTATAGGTATATATGTGAAGTTGTGAAAAGTCCTTAAATCTGCCAGATATTCACCCAGAAAGATGTTCTCAGCAACAAAATGGATTAATTGCTAACACGTGCAACATGAATGAGCTCCCAAAACCTTGTTTTTAGAAAGCAGCCAATAGGGGCTGGGAAAGTGGCTCAGTAAGTAAAGTGCTAACATACAAGTATGAGGAACTGAGTTCGATCCCCAGCACCCATGTAAAAAACAGGCAAGGTGGCGCATGTCTGTAACCCCAGGTGGGGTTACAGGTGGCGAGGCAGGTGGATCTCGGGCTCTCTAGCCTGTGGGACTAGTTGACTAATGAGTGAGTTCCAGGTTCATTGTTTCAAATGATGGAGGGGCTGGAGAGATGGCTCCTCTAGAGTGCAGACTGCTTTTACAGATGGCTGGTCTGTCCTTTCACTCTTATGTGGGTCTGTGGGTCGTGGGGATAGAATTCAGGTCATTAGGTTTGCACTGCAAGTGCCTATACCACTGAGCCATCTTGTTGGCCCTTTGGGATAAGTGTATTTGATGTCTGTGAGCATGGGTGTTCATGCACAGGTGTGGAGGTCACAGATCAGTATCCAGTGTCTTCCTCATTTACATTCTGCCTCATTTTTTGATACACAGTTGCTCTCTGAGCCGGGAGCTCATCCATCCTACAAGGATGTTGGTCTGTTAACTCCAAGGTTCTGCCTACCCCTTCTGCTGGGTATAGTCGCGCGCACCACATACACTGGCTTTTATGTGCATGCTGGGAGTCTGAACTCAGGTCCTCAGGGGTGCACAGCACATGTGGAACGGGCTAAGCCATTCTAGTCTTTACTCCTTTTGTTTATTTGTTTGAGACAAAGTCTCATGTAGCACAGACTGGCAGAAAACCTTGAATTCCCCGGACAACCGTGCCTTCATATCTCCAATGTACAGTCTACAGGCATGAGCCACCACACCTGGCTCTTTGTGAATTTTAAATGTTCCCACCACCAAAGGTTTGAAGAGACGGAAGATGAAAGTCTTAGAAATGAAGACAAAAGACAGTGCCCCAGCTTTCCACAGGTCACCAAGGGAATCTAGTCAGAACGAGGCTGTGGCCAGCCTTTGCTTTTGCCTGTTCAGCACCCCCTCCCCCTTCGGCTAACAGCAACCAGACTTTGTTTTGAGGCCTGGCCAGCCTTCTGCGTGTAGTCCGGAGGGGCTGCGTGCCAAGACGCCTGTCCACCTTCCACCTTTGGAAGGGTCTGGAACCTCCAGTGGGACAAGCAGCCTGTCTCCCCTGGAGACTGATGCAAGGAAAGGAAACCACAGAGCTGATTAATCCCAGAAGGGCATTAATCTCAGCGGCCCGCTGTGGGAATTGCTGCTAAAAATCTCGCAGCAACCCTGGCTCCTGCCTCTTCCAGAACCTGGATGTTGGCTTTTCTGTTCTCTGAGTCCCCAATATCAGGCCAATGAATTCCCTTTTTGTTTAAGTTGGCTAGGCTTGGTTTCCATGGCTCAAAACCATCCAGCCATCCGGGTTGCCTTCCCTGTCTTCACCTCCCAGAGCTGGAGTCAGAGCAGATTTAAACTAAGAACAACCCCACAGTGCGTGGGGTGGGGGTGGGGGCAGTCAAACAAATGGGGAGGCTGTGGCTTGGTTGGTAGAGCAATTGCTTAGCATGCATAAATCCCTGAGTTCGATCCCCAGCACCTATAAATCAGGCATGCTGACAGGAACTCATAAATCCCAGCACTCAGGCATGTGGAGGCAGGAAGATCCTACGTACATCCTTAAGCTACATCACAAGTTCAAGGCTAGCCTGAGCTACACAAAACCCTGTCTCAAAAAACAAAAACAAAAACAAACAAACAAAAAAAAACTCTAAAAAAACAAAAACAATAACAAAAAAAGGGAACAGAATACAGAATATAATAGACATTGATCCATTTGATTCCCTCAACATGGGAATATATATAACAGGAGGAAGCAAGTAGATGCCTCTTAGATCCCACTCTGTTAAAGCACCAAACCAAGAAATGAACAAGACAGAACCATGGATCAGCACACACACACAAAAAAAGCCCTTTCATTGACTTGCGCCTCCACTGCCCCTTAGAAATAGGTTGGAATGAAGAGATGGCTTGGTGATTGAGAGCACTGGCTGTTCTTTCAGAAGACCAGGTTCGAGTCCTAGCACCCACAGCTCTCTGTAAACCACAGTTGAAGGGGACCCAGTGCCCTCTCCTGGCTTCCACAGGCATTGCACAGACACATAGTGTTAAGACACAACAGGCAGGCAAAACATCCTTACAGGTAATGTAATTTAAAAAAAAAAAAAAAGTTATTAAAAGAGGCAGGGCTGGCAAGAGGTCCAGATGGCCCAGTGGACAAAGGAAATTGATGACCTGAGTTTGACCCCTGGGGCCCACATGGTAGAAGGAGAGAACCAACTCCCACACGTTGTCCTCTGTTCTTCATATGTACATGCCACGGCACATGTATACCCACACAAAAATAAATATATACATGTAATAAAAAAACTATTGGAAATTTCTTACTTAAAACAGTAGGATAATAGGAGCTAGAGAGATGGCTCAGCGGTTAAGAGTGCTGTCTGCTTTTACAGAGAACCTGAGTTCAATTCCCAGAACCTACATGACAGCTTACATCTCTCTTTAACTCCAGTTTCAAAGGATTGGTACCCCCACAGCCATGCAGTCAGGCAAAACATCAAAAAAAAATGCTCATAAAAATAGATAAATCTGCCGGGCGGTGGTGGCTCATGCCTTTAATCCCAGCACTTGGGAGGCAGAGGCAGGCGGATTTCTGAGTTCGAGGCCAGCCTGGTCTACAGAGTGAGTTCCAGGACAGCCCGAGCTACACAGAGAAACCCTGACTCGAAAAAAAAAAAAAAAATAGATAAATCTGGAAACAACATAGTAGGGCAGCAATCACAGCTGGGTGCTACTGACACTCATTTTTCATTTCCTTCCTGATTTATTTCATTATTGTTTCTTTGTTTTTATCTGTATGTATGAGTGTGAGCATGAGTTTATGCACACCACATCCATACCAGCATCCACAAATCCCACAAGGATATCAGATCTCCTGGACCTGCTAGGTCCTTCCCTCTGCGCCTCTGTGCTTACGGGGATGGCACCAGCCCAGGTGGTCTGGCATACTTCGCTTCACCTCTCCATCTAAGCTGAGTGTGATTTACTAGGTCGCTATCACTGTTAGCACCAGTAGTGTATAGTCTGGGTACTGAGTAAGTGCATGGACCACCAACCCTGCTTTGCCTCCCCCTAGGCATCCATATGTTCTCCCATAATGAACTGGACTGGCCACCAGAACCACTGTGGTACCACAAGACATGGAAGAGTCCAATTTCTACATCCCTCCCTCCCCTGAGACCTATCTCACGCTTTAGCCTGAGCTACCCTAGAACTCACTCACTACGTAGCTCAAACTCATGGCTGTTCAACTTCAACATCCCAAGTGCTAAAATGGCAGGCACGAACCACTATTCTCTGTACAGAACCTGACTCTGAGGCTATGCCTTAAAAGAACTGTGGACCTTCTTCACTCTTTTAAATCTCTGTCAACTCTGGTGTGTGTGTGTGTGTGTGTGTGAGAGAGAGAGAGAGAGAGAGAGAGAGAGAGAGAAATGTATATAGAGGTACTTATTTGTGCATGTGTGTATGGATGTGTGCACATGTGTGCATGTGTATGTGTGAGTGCTTGTGTGTCTGTGTGATGTGCATACATACATGTTTGTATACAGGAGTGGCCACACATGTGCCATGGCATAGTTGTGGAAGTCAGGGGACAACCTAGGACACTGGTTCTCACCTTTCACTTTGTTTGAGACAGTCTCTTTTGTTGCTCACTGGTATGAATGCCAGGATGGATGGCTGGCCTTCAAGCTTCCTGGAAGGCTCCTGCCTCGCCTCTTGCTGAACCAGCACTGGGGTTATAGGCACACCTGGCTTTATGGATATTCTGGGATTTGAACTCAGGTCCTCATACTTGTCTGGCAAGGGCTTTATCTACTGAGCCATCTCTACAGTCTCCCTCTTCACTCTTGCCTGCATTTCTCACTGTGGCATCTGCTAGCTGTCACCACGAAGCTCAATCAGTCACGTGGAGAAATCACTTGGCCTTCTGCAGAAAAACACAGAATTTCAGAGTGATACCCTGCAGACAGGGACTCCAGGTTCTGGCAAACTTAGAAGTGAAGAGCTCTGGCCAACATCTTGATTCAACTCCTTGCCACACCCACCTACCAAGGTCATTCCTGAATCCCTAACCCAGAGGGACTATGAGATGATAAATGCTTACTGCTTAATAATTTTGGGAACTGAATTGTGGCGTCTCATGCTTATAATCCTAGTATAAGGGAGGCAGAGGCAGGAGAAATGGACTTAAGGATAGCCATGGCTCCAGGAGACCCCTTCTTGAAGGAAGGGAAGAGGATGGGAAGGAAAGAAAGAACATGGTTTGTTTCTTAAAACAGGATCTCACTATGTGCCCCTGGCTGGCCTGGAACTCACTCTGTAGACCAGGCTTGCCTCAAACTCAGAGATCACCTACCTCTGCACCCCCTGCACCCCCAGCTCACCTCTGAGTGCTGGGACTAAAGGAGTGTGCTACCATACCTGGAGAGCCTGGTGTGGTCACACACACACACACACACACACACACACACACACACACACACACTTGTTCTCCCAACATTCAGAATGCAAAGGCAGATGCATTGAGAGTCCCAGGAGGCTAGCCTGTGACACAGATCAAGACCAAGTTTGAAGACGAAGAAGGAGAAGGAGGAGGAGGAGGAGGAGGAGGAGGAGGAGGAGGAGGAGGAGGAGAGGAGAAGAAGGAGAAGGAGAAGAAGAAGAAGAAGAAGAAGAAGAAGAAGAAGAAGAAGAAGAAGAAGAAGAAGAAGAAGAAAAGGGCTGGAGAAATGGCTCAGTGGTTAAGAGCAGGCACTGCTCTTACAGAGGACCCAAGTTCAATTCCCAGCACCCACATCAGGTAGCTCACAGCTGCCAACTCCAGGGGATCCAACAAGAGCACATGTGGGTGAGAGGCGGGGTGAAGCCTTTCATGGTAAGGAGAGTTGAGAGCTTGAAGTTAAAAAGGCAGTGGAGGATGGCCTTGTCAGGCATTGGTGGGAGAGGAGGTCCTTGGTCCCATGGAGGCGGGATGCCCCAGTGTGCGGAGAGGGGAGTGGGTGGATGGGTGGGGGCACACCCTCATAGAAGCAGCAGGAGGGGGATGGGATAAGGAGTTGGGGGGGATGGAGAAAGGGGATAACATCTGAAATGTAAATAAGTAGAATATCCAATAAAAAATACATTTAAAAAATAGACAGAGAAAAGGGGAAAAGTAATTTTGAAGATAACTGTCACACAAAAATATCGACACACAGTTCTCTCTTTCTTTGAGTTCCAACATATTTTGGCAAGGATATTTTTCCCTTCATGCCTCGATTTGAACATGTTTCCTGTGTGTTAGAGACAAAGATATCTTTTCTCTTGAGCCAGGGTTTCAAAACTGTTTTTTGTTTTTGTTTTTGTTTTCTCTGTATAGCCCTGGCTGTCCTGGAACTCACTCTGTAGACCAGGCTGGCCTCGAACTCAGAAATCCACCTGCCTCTGCCTCCCAAGTGCTGGGATTAAAGGCGTGCGTCACCTCTGCCCGGCTTGTTGTTGTTTTTTAAACCACATAAATGTAAATATGTGGTTTTGTTTTAATCCCAGGTGTGGGGTATGGGGCTGCTTCGAAGTAACTGTCTATGATTTGCCTCGTGCTCTAGCAGAAGTATGATTTTGCCAGCTGCAGATAGTTTCTGCAGTTGTGTGACATTTGGAATTCCAGGGACTTTTCAGAGGGTATATAAATGCTAGGGCTCTGAGAGGCAGGGTAGGTTGTTGTTGGTTGCTGTTGGTCCCCATTTGCTGAGTAGTCGTATACAAAAAAGGAAGAGGAGGAGGAAGAGGAGAAGGAGGAGGAAGAAGAACTCAGGTATCCTACAACAAATGTCAAACTTGTCGCAAGGAACTCGATGCCCCTAATCAGTCTAACAGTAATGATGATGTCACCTCCTTTCCAACCTTTGACTTTATTCAGGGATCTTTTTTCTTTCCCTCTATCATTTTTTTCTCTCTTATCTAGTGTTCGGAGGTTACAGGGGTGGAAGAAAAGGAATGTGGGAAAGGTGCAAGGAAGAAGAACCCACAAACTAGCCAAAGACTGGCTCTAGGTAACCATAAATGAAAGTAAGCTGAATAGAAGGAATTCTCTCTCGGATTTTCAAGCTGTTCTCTAATAGGTAAGGAAGTAATCCTGCAGGGGTTATTCTGTGTCCCTCACACACAGGGGTGTGCACACACGCACACACTCTTGGTTTCTTCCTTTTTCAGTAACATGCTAGTCAGTCCGTTATAGAAAGAATTACCTTCTGGTCTTTGTGTGATGTGACAACCTAGGGTCTCCCTGAACAGTCAGGAAGCAGTACAATGCATGCCAGAAGGTTCTGGAAAGGGCATAATAACAGCAAGGCCTGACATATACCAGACAGGAAATAGCAGAAGCTTCGCCTCAGCTCCCCATGCTTTCTAGGGGTGACTGTGTGGAATGACAGCTTCTAAACGTGGGGTGTTCAAGCTGGGAGTGCAGCTCATTGGCAGGATGTTTGTCTAGCACGCACTGGGTTCTGGGACCCACTGCTAGCAACACACACACACATGAATGCACACATGGAAAAACCATACATGTAGTGGCACACACATGTAATCCTAGCACTCAGCAGGAAGATTGTAAATTCTAGATCATCCAGAGCTACCCAGTGGGTCTTAGAAATCCAGAAGTGAGGCTGGGAAGACAATTCGGTGGATAAACATTTACCTCACAAACATGAGGACCAGCGTCCAGATCCTTAGGACTCGGGAGGTAGCATGTCACACTGCGTGACTTTCCCCAGGAAGTCCTGAACGGATCACTAAGCACACCAGATAGGGCACTGACAATACAATCGAAAGAAACATTTCATTTGTTGAGACAATGAGCTCACCGGGGGCCCTCACAGGAGTCTGGATGGGGTCTCCTTGCAGGAGCCTGGGTAAAGCGTTCCTCAGAGAAGCTTTGGTGAGTAAAAGAGTCCTTCTCCGGAGCCTGGGTAAGGAAAGGGATCTCACAGAAACATGAGTCCTTATAGGAGTCTGGGTGACTCAGGGAGCTACATCATGGAAGAGCCACCCCAACCCATCCCTGGGCTCCCAGCATAAGCTACAGGTAGCTACCACGCCCCCTCTGCTCCCTCCTCCTCCCCACTCCTCCGAAGAGTATCCACTGCTTGCATAAACTCCATCGGGGAAAGAGGACCCCCTCCCCCATCATTCTTGTGCATTTTGTGAGTTCCCCTCCCCCGCATACTGCCCCCTCTCTACCAGGGAATGTTTCATTCTGAAGAAGCAGCTTTGCAACACAGAGACAGAGGGCTCCCGAGCTCCAGGTCAGCCTGCCATATGCAGACAAAAAAAAAATAAGGAAGAGAGCCGGGCACATTACACACCTACACGCCTTTAATCCCTGCGTTCAGGAGGCAGAAGCATGAAGATTTATGTCAGCTCAAAGCCAGCCTGGTTTACATAGTGAGTTCTAGACCAACCAGGCCCCACAGTGAGACCCTGTCTCAAGAAAAGCAGGGGGTGGGCAGGATGTGGCTCAGTTTGTTGAATGATTACCTAGTCACACGAGCTACTGGGTTTGATCTAAATTGTATAGTGGGCATTCTTGAGGTCTCCACACTTAGGAGGAGGAAGCAAGAGGATCAGAGGTTCAAGGCTATCCTTTGCTACATAGCAAGTTGGAGATTAGCCTAGGCTATACCAAAAAAAAAAAAAAAAAAAAAAAAAAAAAGACATAGGAAGAAAAGAGGAGAGTGAGGAAAGGGGGGAGGGCCACAGAGCCTGGTGGAACTATGTGCCTTGACAGACTCCTTTTTTAATTGTACTGACCACATGGCCACTCATCCTAGGTATCTACTGGGCATTTGAAGGGTGATTCGTGCGATGGGGAAACAGAACTGTAATTTTATTCCATTTTAATTACAATGTCATTCTAAGTAGTACTTTGTGACTAGGGACATGTGAACTTGATAGCATAGCTTGTAAACCTTATTTGGGGTTTGCCAACACGAACTCCCCAGATACTTAAAAGAAACTGTTAAATGAAGGTGAGATTTCAGTAAAGTTATTTTGGTGTATATTGGGGGGGGGTGTCTTTTTTTCCCCATCTTCCTTCCTTTCTCTTTCCACCTTGGCCCCTCTCTCTTCTTTATTTCAGACAGGATTTTATGTAGCTACAAATGTTCAACTTCTGACCGTCCTGCCTTCACCACCTCAGTGCTGGGATTACAGGCTTGGATCACCCAGCCTGGTCTATGCAGTGCTGGGGATGGAGCCCAGCGCTTCATGGATGCCAGGCAAGCACTCTACCCACTGAGGCACAGTCCAGCACCAATAAGATTCTTTTTAGTACAAAGCGTGCTCTCTGTGTGTGTGTGTGTGTGTGTGTGTGTGTGTGTGTGTGTCTGTGTGTGTGTGTGTGTGTGTGTGTGTCTCTGTGTGTGTGTCTGTGTGTGTGTCTGTGTGTGTGTCTGTGTGTGTCTGTTTGTGTGTTGTGTGTGTGTGTGTGTGTGTGTGTGTGTGAGTGTAGGGGGGTGTTTGTATGTAGTGCTGGAACTTGAACTAGAGACCTTGTGCAGTCCTGACAAACGTTCTAGCCTGAAGTTAAATCTCCAGCCCAGTTCTCCTTTTGAGGACTAAATAGAGGCATATAATTGCCATTGTAATTACCTCTCTGCCCCCAAAGGCCAGTTTGTAAATGTCACTTTGTGGTCAGCTTGTTCCTAGACCCGCAGCTGTCGCCTTCCACTCCTTTCCATCTCTATTGTCTTGCTTTTACCTCAAGGTCACAGAACCACATGGGGCGCTTGTGGGATTCATTCAGGTAGTTCTGTAGTTCTGTGAGTCTATAGCTACTACAGTATGTTCTGTTGCATACCACGTGCTACACTTTGTTAATCCATCTTCCTGTTCAGATGTGGTTGGATTGGACTGCTTCCTGTTTGGGTGATTACGAATTAATAGTAATTGCAATATCCACCTGCAGGTCACTGTGTCAGTGTAAGTTTCTTTTCCTTTTTTTTTTTTTTTTTTTTTTTTTTAGTGTTTCTGACAGAGCCCAAGCAGAGCAAGAAATCCACCACTGAGCCACACCCCAGCCCCTCACTGGGGGATTCTAGGCAGGGGCTCTACCACTGAGCCACACCCCAGCCCCTCACTGGGGGATTCTAGGCAGGGGCTCTACCACTGACCACACCCCAGCCCCTCACTGGGGGATTCTAGGCAGGGGCTCTACCACTGAGCCACACCCAGCCCCTCACTGGGGGATTCTAGGCAGGGGCTCCGCCACTGAGCCACACCCCAGCCCCTCACTGGGGGATTCTAGGCAGGGGCTCCGCCACTGAGCCACACCCCAGCCCCTCACTGGGGGATTCTAGGCAGGGGCTCCGCCACTGAGCCACACCCCAGCCCCTCACTGGGGGATTCTAGGCAGGGGCTCCGCCACTGAGCCACACCCCAGCCCCTCACTGGGGGATTCTAGGCAGGGGCTCCGCCACTGAGCCACACCCCAGCCCCTCACTGGGGGATTCTAGGCAGGGGCTCCGCCACTGAGCCACACCCCAGCCCCTCACTGGGGGATTCTAGGCAGGGGCTCCGCCACTGAGTCACACCCCAGCCCCTCACTGGGGGATTCTAGGCAGGGGCTCTACCACTGAGCCACACCCCAGCCCCTCACTGGGGGATTCTAGGCAGGGCTCTACCACTGAGCCACACCCTAGCCCCTCACTGGGGATTCTAGGCAGAGGCTCTACCATTGAGGTACACTTTTTATCTTTTTAATTTTTTTTTTTTTTTGAGATAGATTTTTGCTAAGGTACTCAGTCTGGCCTCAAATATGCTATTCTGCTTCAGGGTCCTAAGTAACTGAGATATTAGGCCTCTGCCACGAGGCCTGGCTTCAATACAAATTTTTGTTTGGGGAAAACAAATATCTTGAAATGTGTATGTTGTTGTTGTGTTTGTGTGTGTGTTTCATGTGTGGATGCTACATGGCCATATGTGTGAAGGTGTGTGTGTGTGAATACATGGAGGTCAGAGAATGACACCCTGCTCTGTCACACTCCAGCTTACTTCCTGGAGACAGGGTCTCTCAGTGAATCTGGAGCTAGTGTAGCAGCCACCAGTCCCCAGAGATTCTCCTACCTCTGCCCTGGTAGCACCGGGATTAAGGGTGTAAGTATGGCTATACCCAGCTTTTAAAATGAGTACTGGGGCCGGGCGGTGGTGGCGCACGCCTTTAATCCCAGCACTTGGGAGGCAGAGGCAGGCGAATCTCTGAGTTCAGGCCAGCCTGGTCTACAGAGTGAGTTCCAGGACAGCCAGGGCTACACAGAGAAACCCTGTCTTGAAAAACCAAAAAAAAAAAAAAAAAAAAAAATGAGTACTGGGGATTCAAACTCAGGTCTTCAGGCTTGCACAGAAAACACTCTTCCTCACAGTCTCCTCAGTCTTCAGCTGTAGCTTATTATAAGGAACTGCAAAGCTGCTTTCAAAGCGGTTCTGCCTCTGTGCGCTGCATCGGCACCGTGGTAGAGTTCCAGTTACTCCCCAGTCTCATCACCGTGAGTGATGTCAGTTCTGGGATTTAGAAAGCAGCGTGCAGAGATGTGTAGCAATACCCATTGCGATTGTAATTTGCTTCCTAATGATCTTAAGCATATTTAATACTGTCTGTTTAGATTTCATTTACTTTTTATTTTATGTATATGAGGTTTTGTTTCTATGTATGTCTGTGTACCTTGTGCACGAAGTGCCTGAGGAGGCCAGAAGAGGGCTTCGGATCCCCTGGGACTTGAATTTGAGGTGGGTCTGGGGACCATGTGGGTGCTGAGGAATCAAACTCAGTCCTCTGGAAGAGCAGCCAGTGTCTTTTTTTTTTTTTTTTTTGTTTTGTTTTGTTTTGTTTTGTTTTTTCGAGACATGGTTTCTCTGTTTAGCCCTGGCTGTCCTGGAACTCACTCTGTAGACCAGGCTGGCCTGGAACTCAGAAATCTGCCTGCCTCTGCCTCCCAAGTGCTGGGATTAAAGGCGTGTGCCACCACCGCCCGGCTCGCAGCCAGTGTTCTAACCACTGAGCCTTTTCTTCATCCCCACAATCTTTTCATATGATTTAAAAAAAATTATTGTTGCTATTTCTAGTGTGTGCTCCTGTGTGCACACATGTCATAGCACACATGTGGGGCCCAGAGGACAGTTTTTCAGGAGTCGATTCTTTCCTTCTACCCTGGGAAGGAAGGCTGTTCTCTCATTTCTGCTGCTTCCTGGCGGGTATGCATGTTACTGGCCAGTTTTCCTCTCTCTGCCTCCCATCTTGCTAAGAACTCTGGGATTAAAGACACACCACCACACTGCATCAGGCTTTTTAATGTGGCCCCTAGGGACCCAACGCAGGTGGCCAGGCTTGCACACCAAGTGCTTTCACCAGCTGAGCCATCTCCCTAGCTACCCTGAATGCTTGCTTCTTACCCAGATATCTTCCTCAAGACATGCCTGTTGGTATCCTTTGGTGGGTTTTTGTTTTGTTTCTGTTTGGTTTTGTTTTAAATGGACGGTTTCTCTAGCTATTTACTCTACCTTCGACCCAGCCTCAGACATCTCCCTAGGCTGGGCTGAGTGCTTGCTTAGCGTACACTAAGGCCCCAGGTTCCAGCCCTAGTACCTCATAAACTGGGTGTGGTGCTGCATGCCTGTAATCCTGCCTCCCCTCCTTCCCTCAGGAGTGGAGGCAGGAGGATTGAAAGCTCAGGGGCCTTCTTGGCTACATAGTGAGTTCGAAGTCAGCTTGGGGTACGTGATATTCTGTCTCAAAGATGCAAATAAATAAATAAATCATCTGCCCCTTAGTACACAGTTTCCTTGTGGCTGGCTCTTTAGCTGGAGTCACGTCTGCTTCTTTTGGATCCTGCTGTGAGCGCTGACGGTTTCTGTGAAGCTAAGGTGCTGGGCATTGTATGGCCTCTTTTGTTGGCAGCGGGCTTTTTCTCTTTTCTTTTTATAGAGTGCAAGCTTTGTGAGACAGCTTAAGCAGGTCCTCTGGACCTGAAGGGATGGAGAGATGAATTCAGCTTCCCGCATTTTCATTGTTCAAGGATCCTTTTTCAAACGGCCTCTTTTCTTGCCTCTCTATGGTAGCTGTCAATATAGCCAATGAATTACTGTTTAAGGAAAAAGGAATTGCAGATAACTGAATAGGTGTCTAGACTTGCCAAGGTCAGGGTGAGCTGGCTCTGTAGCTCTTGATATCATTACTATACCATTTCTTCCTTCTTGACAGAGAAAGAGGAGAAAGAAGGGAAAAAGGGAAGGAAGGAAAGAAAGAGGGAGGGGAGGAAGGAAAAAAGAAAGAAAAGAAGGAAGGAAATAGATTATCTTTTGTTCTTTCCTGCGTTAGCCCTTTCTGTTGTTTAGACTCAGATCCTAATCCTAAATTGTCCTGTGTTCCACACCAGACTGGATTTGAACTTTTAACCATCCTCCTGCTTCTGCCTTTCAAATACCAGGGTGGCAGACGTACAAACCCAACAGACCAAGCCAAAACAAAACAAAACCTAAAAAAAAAAAAAAAAAAAAAGCTTCTGCCCCTGCCTTTCAAACACACTTATTTAGATAGTGTGACACAAGGAAAATGGTTCTCAACCTATGGGTCGCGACCCCGCAGAGGATTTATTCATCAGACATCCAGCATATTAGATATTTACATCATAGTTCATAAGAGCAGCAAAATTACAGTTATGAAGTAGCAATGGAAATCATTTTACAGTTGGGGGTCACCACAACATGAAGAACTATATTAAAGGGTCCCAGCCAGTATTAGAAGGTTGAAAACTGCTCTATCACGGTGATAGGTTTTCCAGTTTCGGTCCAGAATGGATAGGCAGGGAAGCATCGATTGGAAGCAGGCCAAACCTCCCTTCTACCCCAGGACACTATGTCATGCACCCCACACATGCACCCTGTCAACACAAGCCCAGCATGGCTGCGAGCACTACAATTACAGGTCTTTAATTCACGTGTGCATCTTTAGTCCTGAAGCTCACTGAGGGCAGGACCTACGTCCGTCTCTATTCTCAATCATTATTTTTAAAAATTCTTTTGTGTATGTTTGCACGTGTGTCTCTATGTGCGCGTACGCTCGTGCATTCACAGGAGTAAACAAATATGTGCTCCTTTTCCCCTGTTTTATTTGTGCTTTTGTTTTTGTTTTGAAACAGTGTTTCACTATAAACGTGGAGCTCACTGATTGGCTAGGCAGGCTGGCCAATGAGCTTCAGGGATCTATCTGTCAACCTTTTACCCAAAAGCTGGGAAGCTAGAAGCTCTCAAAGGGTTTTGAAGTCCGTGCTGGGGAACGAACTCTCCAGTTCTGGAGGATCATGCTCTTTACCAACTCTGCCAGCTTCTTCATAGTCATTATTAAATGTGAGAAATCGTGTGTGTGTGTGTACACGAGCGCGCGCTGCCGAGAGTTAATGCACTCTGGTCCTGGGGGAAGACTTGGGTGAATTAGCATTCCAGGGCAGGACCTTAAGTTTTCAAGGGATTCACATGGTGCCAAGTTCACCATTTAAATGTTTTCAACTACCGTCCACCTCCAGGGTGTCCACAGTCCCTAGGAACCAGCAGAGAGGTTCACCTTAAAAGGTACAAGGGGAACCAGCTGAGGTGGTACACAGCTGTGACTCCAGCAAGAATTGGGAAGCCTGAGTCAGGTTGGTCGTCAGTTGGAAGCCATTCTAGTCTACATACATAGACCCTGTCTAAAAAAAATGAATGAATTAATTAATTTAAAGGATGAGGCTTGATGGCACACACCTTAATAGCTACATAGGAGGCTAGAACAGGAAGATTATGAATTTGAAGCCAGCCTGGTCTAGGTATTCAAAACCATGCCAGCTTTGGTATGAGACAGGATCTCAAACAACAAAACAAGAACAATCAAGATGGTTCGGTAACTAAAGGTCACCAAACTTGTGAACCTGAATTCCATCCTCAGAACTCCACAGGGTAGGAAGAAATAGACTCCTGAAAGCTGTCCTCTCTGACCATACACACACACACACTCCACACTAGTAAATACATGAATGAATAAAATGTAATTTGCAACATTATACCAAAAGAAAAAAAAAAGCAAAGCCGTGCAGAAGCGATCAGCAAGAACAGAGACTATTGCAAGCATCCCTGGACTTTAAACTCCAGCGCCAATAGGACACCGTAAAAACGTGGTGGATCCAAGCACCAACGCACGCACTCCGGGACTGGAGGAGGGGGCTCTGTGCCTCTCTGCACCCGCCCACCTCGAGTGGAAGCTGCGCGCGCAGCGCGAGGGTCCTGCGGCGTCCCGGCTCCGCTCCGCGCCGCGATCCAGCCCGGGTTTCCGCGCGCGCCGCCCGCCCCGCCCCGCGCCGCCTCGGCCGCCACCGGAGCCGCTCGGAGCTGCGGCGAACATGGCCGAAGTCGGCGAGGACAGCGGCGCCCGCGCCCTGCTGGCGCTGCGCTCGGCTCCCTGCAGCCCCGTGCTATGCGCCGCGGCCGCGGCCGCCGCCTTCCCGGCCACCACGTCCCCGCCGCCGCCGCCGGCACAACCTCCACCAGGGCCGCCCGCGCTGCCCGCCGTGCCCGGCCCCGGGCCGGTGCCCTCCACCACCGCTACTGCCACCACCACCGCGCCCGCCCTGGTGGCCGCGGCCGCTGCCTCTGTGCGCCAGAGCCCCGGGCCGGCCCTGGCGCGCCTGGAGGGTCGGGAGTTCGAGTTCCTGATGCGACAGCCCAGCGTCACCATCGGTCGCAACTCGTCGCAGGGCTCGGTGGACCTGAGCATGGGCCTGTCGAGCTTCATTTCCCGGCGCCACCTGCAGCTCAGCTTCCAGGAGCCTCACTTCTATCTTCGCTGCCTCGGCAAGAACGGTGTCTTCGTAGACGGGGCCTTCCAGAGGCGCGGAGCGCCCGCCCTGCAGCTACCCCAGCAGTGAGTACTGCGCCACCCCCGGATCACTCCTCTCCAGACTTGACCTGAACCCCCTGGCAACCCCCTGACCTCCACCCCGCCCGGCTTGGCCCCTTGTCACCCTCTGATCTCGACCCTGCCCAGCCTGAACTCCTGGGCACCCCCTGAACTCGCCTCTGCCTGCTGGCCCCTGGGTCGTTCCCCAAATCTCTTCTTGTTCCGGCTGGGTACTAGCCCCTGGTCACTCCCTCTTCCATCTCGGCCCTGCCAGGCCCTAGCTCATCTAATCTCAACTCTATCCGGCTCTGATTCCCTAGCCATTTTTTAGTCTTGATCCCACGTAGCTCTGACCCCTGATCACACAGATTTCTATCCCATCCGGCCCAGCTAAGCCTGATGTATGTTACCGGTGATCTCGACCTTCACCTGGCTCTGACCCGGGGGTTCTCCTGATCTTAATCATGACCTAACTAATTCTGACTCCTCAGTTAACTCATTGGGTCTTGATTTCTGGATGGACCCGACTGATTGGTAGGACCAAACCCAGACCCCGCTCAGCCTGAAATCCTGTCACCCTGGACAGGCCTGAGCACTTGGGTCCACTCTAACCCCCACTCCCTGTCTCTCTCTCACACACTCACACACTCACACTCCCCTACCCCATCTGTCTTTCACTTCTCCCATGTTGGAGCTGGTTGCCCATGATCTATCTCCAAGCCTTTCTGAACCCAGCTTATCCGTGATCCCACCTGACCTCAATACCTGGGATCACTCTTGACCCCCATCTTACCAGCCAGAAGCAGTTACCCCTGACTTTACTTAACCTGAAGGTCCTAGGGCCACCCCAACCCTTTTCTCACACTGCCTAAGTCTCCAGAGGCATCTCTGTCTTCAGATGGTTTGAGACCATCAGCTCACCCTGATCTCTGTATTTCCAGCCTGGACTCTCTGTGTCAACTCCAGACCCTCTCAGCCCTGAAACACTCCTCTCCTCCACGGTCATGCCCTGGCCTAAACCGCCAGCGTCATGAGATACTACCCAGCCTGAACTAACACCACTCCTCCCCAAACCATCGCCCTCAATCCTGACTCCATTTAGCCAGAACCCCAGGGTCACTTCTGACCTTTGCTGGTCTGAGCAATGCTAGGTATGCTCCTGTCCCTGACGCCACAGGTCAGGACCCAGTATTCACTCCCTTGGCTTAGACCTGGAAGGAAGGAAGGACTGATGAGCTGTCCCACTCCTACCTGGGAGGGTGTTACCTGGGAGGTATAGAATGCAGGGGTATATGGTGAGCTGCCTTGGGACTGGGGGTGGGGGCAGTCCATGCTTTAAAGGTAGTATCAGGGCAGGAAGTGCTGTGCCTCAGTTTATCCCCAGAACATGGTGGGAACCATAGGTCTGTCCCTAGCTTGGCCCAGCTCCCAGGACACTGCCCTGTGGCATTTCAACACCATGCCTACCTTACCCTCTTCCAGGCTCTCATTATTCCCAGGCCATTGTCACCCTGGGGGCGGGGTCCAGGACCTTAAGATCCTAGGTACTAGGAGAAAGCCATGTACTTGCTCCCAGTAGCTTCTTTTTCTATTCGGTAATTGCTTCTAACGCTCACGAGTGTTCTTTGACGAGGTTCACAGTCAGGTGTGTCCGGCTCGTTACATTTACAAGCACCGTTAGTGCGGAGTCTTTGCTGGGGTCATTCCCAGGGCTGGAGTACTTGCTGTGTATGTCTGCCTTCCCAGGATCCAGACACGTTATACATTCCAGACTGAATAACTTTGAACCCCAACACTGACTCATGCTAGCTATTAGGGTGTGAGAGGGAACTCGACCTTCATTTCCCAGACCTGAGAGCTGTGCCCTTGTGAAGTGTAGAGGGCTGTGAACATAGCCGGGTGGGAGAGCGCTTCTGGAGCTCATGCAAGACTCTGGGTTCCGCCCCCAACACCGAAAGGGAAAAAAAAAAAGGCAGATTTCTTGGAGGATCAGTTGTTCAGTTAGTAAGTCATTAAATGCATTCCTGGGCCTGAGAAATTGACAGACAACCACTCTCTCTCTCTCTCCCCTTCTTAGGGGCTCTTTTTTGAAACTCAAGTTCCGGAAACACCTCAGTCCACTCTCCTGTCCTCCATCTACAGTTCTCTTCTTAGGGTCCTTCTTCTCCCAGCCCCTCCTGCTTCATTCTTATTGTCGGGGATGGAGATTCACATGCAGAAAACCAGAGGAGGCCGCTGAGGTCCTGCTCTGAGCAACTCTTCACCTCATTCCCTGAGGAAGAGTCTCAGATTGAACCTGGAGCTGGGTTGGCAGTCAGGAAGCCCCAGTCATCCTCCTGTCTCCACCCCTGCAGCACTGGGGTTGCAGCAGCAGGAAACCACGCCTGGCTTTACACATGGGTGCTGTGGATTCCAGCTGACATCCTCCTGCCGTGGGCAAGTGTCCTTACTGATCCATCTCCCCAGCCCCACTCACTGCCTTTTAAACAAAGGGCTTTCTTTCACACGGAGTTGTCTTCCCCACTGTGGGCAGAGTTTCAACCCATAGTGTTCCTGCTCGTCCTCTGAGGAGGCCAAGGCTGGGATGTTTGAAATGATGTTGCTGTCTGCAATGCCTGGAAGTCTTGTCTCTCAGGAGCTGGTATGTGGAGTGGGTGCGTGTCTGAGCATGGTGGCTTAGCTGTCAGGGAAGTGACTTACCACTGAGCCCGAAGCCCTTTAGATGGGTGCAGAATGCCCTGTGCTGCGTGCGTGCGTGCGTGCGTGTGTGTACATGAGTGCCCTGTGTGTGTGTGTGTGTACATGAGTGCCCCATATGTGTATGTGTGCACGAGTGTGCTGTGAGTATACAATGTGAGCATGTGTATCTATGTGCGTGTGAGTGTATGTGTATGTGTGTGCACGTGCCCGTGTGTGTGTGTGTGTGTGTGTGTGTGTGTGTGTACGCGAGCATGCATGCATATTGGGGTAACCTTCAGTATAATCTTCATCACCCTCCATCCTACTTTGTGAGACCCGATCCCTTCCTGAACCTGGAAACTGCTGGTTTGGCTAGACTGGCTGGCTAGCAAGTCCTGAAAACGTCCTGTCTCAAGTCTGCAGCACTGGGGTTACTGCAGTGCAGCAGGTACCCAGCTTTTGCTTGGGTGTTGAGCACCGAGGTTGGGCCCTCAGGCTTGCTGGCACTTGCTGCCAGAGTTCTCTCTGTGGCCCTAGGGGCACTTTTTTTTTTTTTTCCTTTTCAGTTTTTATCTTGAAGTGAAAAATTCATTAGTGACTTGGAAATAATGGCAGAGTGTTCTGTGCCTATCTCTTGTTTCGTTAGCCAGTTTTAACACTAATATTTGAGGTTATAAGGCCAAGTGTGGGGGTGCATACCATAGTGGCAAATTCAACCATTGCATTGCAGTTTTGTTGACTTAACCGTTGCCCGCCTTCAGCTCACTCCAGTAGCTCCATGCTTGCCAGTTTTGTCCCCTGTGGACGCCCACACTGATTCTCAAAGCAGCCTCAGTCTTCAGCTGCCTTCTACCCCACCCTCAGGATAGCTGACAGTGACAGCCATATGTATGGGTGACATTTGCACACACCACACACACTCCTAGGCGTCTCCCACACAGGAGCAAAACCAGAATTCAGCCCTGATTGTTTCTGGAAGCATATTTTTCAAACCTTCAGTACTTTCAATTACTGGTGTCGGGATAAGTGTCTCCTGACACAGCTGGTCTTGATGTGTTGTGTTTGATCCTTGGGCAGAGAACCACCCAGAGCTGCCAGGCACTCAGGCAGAGGAAGTATGCCCTTGTGGTACTGAGGTCCAAACCTAGGCTTTGCATGTGCTAAGTAAGCACTGAGCCACACCCCAGCCCCTCATTGGGGGATCCTAGGCAGGGGCTCTACCACTGAGCCACACCCCAGCCCCTCACTGGGGGACTCTGGCAGGGGCTCAACCACTGAGCCACACCCCAGCCCCTCACTGGAGGACTCTGGGCAGGGACTCTACCACTGAGCCACACCCCAGCCCCTCACTGGGAGATTCTAAGCAGGGGCTCTACCACTGAGCCACACCCCAGCCCCTCATTGGGGGATCCTAGGCAGGGGCTCTACCACTGAGCCACACCCCAGCCCCTCACTGGTGGATTCTAGGCAGGGGCTCTACCACTGAGCCATAGCCCAGCCCTCTTTTCACTTTTTATTTTATTTTTTTATTTTTTTCACTTTTTATTTTATGACAACCTCTTACTAGGTTGTCCAGGCTGGCCTTGAACTTTCTTTTTTTTGTTGTTTTGTTTTGTTTTTTGAGACAGGGTTTCTCTGTCCTGGAACTCACTTTTTAGACCAGGCTGGCTTTGAACTCAGAAATCCGCCTGCCTCTGCCTCCCAAGTGCTGGGATTAAAGTGCGCCACCACTGCCTGGCGGCCTTGAACTTTCAATTTCCTGCCTCTTTTTGCCGAGTGTCTGGATGATAGGCCTGCATCGCCAGGTCTTATTTGTGCTTTGGATTTGATTCAGCCTCTTCCTGGGGCTGAATAGATGCATGCGTGTGTGCTTGCTTGTGTGTGTGCATGTGTATGTGCGCCCGTCTATGTTGGTGATGATGTCTGTATGTTTCTCTTATCGTTTTCTTTGGGATTGATTATTGAACCTGAAAGATGCATTTGCTGACGCAGGCAAGCACTTGGCCTGGAGTCCTCTGCTTGGGCTCAGTAAGGGGTCAGATTGGCTCCCCAGTCCTGAACCTCAGCACCGGGAATCTGAGTTGCTGTCGTACAGCCTCCAGCACCTTCCTCCCGAGTTCTGCTCAATCTCACGTCACAGGTGCGGGGCTGCCCTGGGAAGGACGAGGGTCCCTTAAGAGAAGAGAAAGGTCACCACAGTGGCTCACCTCACCTAAGAAATGAACAGTGAGTTCTGCTGGCAGCACCCACTCAGAACCCCACTGCCCACGATGGTCTGATTTCTCACCCTGCAATGACAAGAATCAAAGTCATGGGCTGTCTGTCTGTCATCTATCTCTTGTGCCTATATATGGGGGTATGTGTGCACATGTGTATGAGTAGGAGGGACAGATCGACTTTGGGTGTCTTTCCTTAGGAACTGTATGCCTTTTTTTCTTTCCTTCTCCTTCTCCTCCTCCTCTTCCTCCTTATCTCTGGAATCTGGAGTTTATCAATTAGGCTAGCTGGCTGTCAGGTCCTAGGGACCCTCTTCTCTCTCTGCTCTCTGTACTGAGATCACAAGCCCACCCTGGTTTTTACCGAGTCTTTCTGGATTGAACTCTGAGGTCCTTGTGCTTACACAGTAAGCAGTGTCCCCACTAAGCCACCCCCCTACCCCAAGCCCTGAGGGATACATGTTCACTCTCTATTCGCCTTACTCTCACTCTCTGAAGGACCTGGTGTCATTTGTCCCCGGAAGGTCCCACGGCTCCTCGTAAAACTGAATTCTAGAGACACTTACCTGAAAATGGGTGTTGGCCCCAGAGATTGGATCAAATTTCAGTTTGATTTTTATCTTTTCTTTTTGGTCAGAACTACCTCTTACTGGTATTTGGTATGGCTATCAGAAGACAAAACTGTCTTATCAGATTAGATTTTGTGTGCTCAGGGAAGCAAGTCTGTGTATATGTGAGGGGGTGGACAGAGACAGACACACACACAACACACACACACACACACACAGAACAGCCTCCTGTGTCATTCCTCAGGAGCTACACACCTTACATTTCAAAGCAGGGTCTCTGAACCTGGTACTCACCACGTAGGCTAGGCCAAGCTGGTCAAGGGAGCCCCAGGGAAAAGTCCTTTTCCCAGCCTCCTCAGGGCTGGGATCATAAGCATGTGCCACGGAGCCTGGCTTTTATACATGGATTCTGAGGATCATACTCAGATCGTCATGCTCGCCTGGCTTTATTGACTTAGCTGCCCCACCCCCATCCCGCACCCCTTTATTCTGGCCAGTCCTGAACTCACCATGTGACTCAGGCTGGCCTCAAACTCCTGATCCTCTTGCCCCATCCTCCAAGTGCTGGGGAGACAGGCGGGTGGCACCCTGTTAGCAGCTCTTGACAGTGACTATCTGAGTTCCACGAGTCCTCACTAGGACTCTCATGTTTATTTGGCTACCAGCAATGGGTTGTCAGAGGGACTGAGGGGCTTTGCCTCAGGGGGAAGGATAGATGAAACAGATCACAGTGATTAGACTTACATCCTGATAAAATATATAACCAGCTATCATGGCCACCAGGTGTCATTTGCCCCCAGAAGGTCCCACAGCTCCTCGTAAGACTGAATTCTAGAGACACGTACCTGCAAATTCCAAAGAATTGCTTAGACCTATGAAAAGATGCTTGACAGCTCTTTGCTGTTTCCAGCCGGTCAGTTGATCATAGCCAGTTAGTTGTTAAACCATTGAGCAATTAGTTAGCAGCTGGACGTGTTGAAATCCGACTGAAAACGTCTGACTCCGTGAAGACGACAGTTCCTTGGACTTCTTCTCATTGCCTAGCATCACCAGGGCTGACCACAGCATCCCTCCTTCCTGCAGTCCCCCACCCTGGTGCCCCCTGGGTGAGGGCAAGTGGGTCAGGAAGGGACCTGTTCAGATTCTTTCTAGGAGTCAAAGCTAGACCATGTGGGGACTGAGGTTTGGTTTATCTGGTGTCTGCCTGGCATCAACCTGGCATCACACAGAAGGACTCTAGGAGGGCAGCAGAAGACAACCACCTGGGACAGGAGACAGTCCCACCAGTCAGCATGGGTGGAGAGGCAGGGAGGGGAAAGCTGTTGCCTGGGCAGTTCTGGAGTCAGGACTTGCAATACAGCCCCCCTGCAGGGAAAGGCTTCCTTCCTGTTGTTGGGAGGCACCTGCTGCTGGGCGTCAGGCTTGTCAGTTCTGCTACATTGTGGTCTGGTTACAAAGTTGCTTTCAGAAGGTCTGTGGGGGCCTAGGGCTGCAGCTCAATCAAAGCCCTGCTTCCCTCTCATGACTGCATAAGCCAGGTGTGAAGGCGCACACCTGCAGTCCAGTGGGCAGAGGCAGGATCAGGAGTCCATGCCCAGCCTTAGCTACTTAGGGCAAGGCCAGCTAAGGCTACAGGAGACCCTGTCTCCAAAAAAAAACAAAGCAAAAAAGTTTGCAGGGATATAATTAATTGGGAGGTGCACAACAAATCTGTGCTAAAAATGTAATCCTTTCGGTTTGCACTGAAGACCCCAGGGCTCTCACCTAAGGAGCAAGAGCTTATACATTCTCTTTTGATAAGATGGGTTCGCATGAAACCCAGGCTGGCCTCCAGTTTCCTCTAGCAGAGGATGACTTTGAGCTGTTCCTCCACCTCCCTGCTGCTGGGATCACAGATGGCCACCACACAAGCAACAGTAAATAGCTGTCTGTCTATATAACTCACATAGTAATTATATAGTATATCATTTTCACCATTGGGCTGTTTGGTCATGTAATGCGATTAAGCGAGTCTGTACTGAGCATGCAGAAGCATTTGAGGAGATACAGACCACGTAGAGACATAATGGGGGGGTCTTATTTGATGCTTTTGGAAAAAGACTGGGCTCCGCTTTAAAAGCAGAAATGAACGCGAAGGAGGCAGGCTTGGAGACCGAATGATCGTATTTGTTGTTTTCCATCTTGTGAATGTCGGGGGATAAACTTGCTAAATTAATGACAACTCAACTTGCAGCCGTGCCTCGTTTCCATAATTACCCTACATTTAAGGCGTTTCATGTTAAAATGAGAGGATTATAGAAAAAAAATGCTTTTACTTTGGTTTCCTGGAAACGGGCCCTGTCATAACTGGTTTGGAGATGCCGTGGTCATTTTTAAAGCATCATTTCTCCTAAGTTTCTAGCTTCCTGGTTATTAAATAATGTTGCCAGCTAATGAGAGAGAGAAAGAGAGAGAGAGAGAGAGCACGCCACACACTCGGAGGAGCAGGAAGCTGGGTACAGGGCAGCAGCCTGTAATCCCAGCACGGGCGGGCGAGCTAGAGGAGGGAGGACACCCCTGCCTACATAGCGAGTCTGAAGCTGACACACGCTATAGGAGACCTTGTCTCAGACAAACAAAGACCTTTTCTCGGAACACACACCACATCCCCCAACTCCGCCAAACCAAAACCCCAGATTTGGCCAGATGTGGTAGAGCATGGCAAGTGCCTGGTCACGTGGGTAGTTGAAGGAGAAGGATCTTCAGTTGTGGACTAGTGGGCCAGCCTGGGCTCCATAGATGAGCCTGTCTCAATGAAGCCTCCGATTCAGAGTAAGACCCATTGTGCTGTTTGAATTGTGTTGTCAAGTTTGAGGTCTTTTAATATTTTATGTGTGTGAGTGTGTGTGTTCACCTGTGTGCAGAGCGCACGCCACAGCACATGTGTGGAGGTCAGAGGACAGTGTCCAGGGATCCTGTTTGCTTCCACCCTAGCTCCTCACAAGAGAGCTCAGGCCAAGGTGAGCGTGGTTTTTGTTTTTGTAACCTCCAGAGTCATCTCATTGCAGTTTGACTGTAAGCCTCACGAGCATCTGATATAAGCTAGCTAGACTCACGGCTGCTTTGGCTCTCAGTGGCTAAGGGCGTGAGAAAGACTTGGCCGCACAGCACTATAGCTGGAACTGAGGGGCTTGCTGGATAGTAGTGCCCGCCCCTGGCTTTGATCTCCCACCAGGCAGGACTTGACAAGCAGCTTCTTAAGGATTCATTGCAGAACCTGAGCCAAAGCTGTGGGCCAGTGGTCAGTGGCCGAATTACCCCACTGTAGCCCATGTTGGGAATCACTCCTCCCACCCCACATGTGGTTTTATAACACCATATGTTCGCCAGAGTGATGGCAGACGTCGTCAGGACTGAATATCTAACTGAATAAAGAAAAGGCTATTTTGCCCTAGGTTCCTTGCATAAATTCAGTCTCCATGAGGCCAATAAGACATGATTTTTTTTTTTTAGTGTAGATCTGAATAGGAACACGCTCTTTGATATACACAGCTCTTGTTGTTCTTTCTGAGATGGGCTCCAGGGCCTCATGTTACCTGAGCTGCCCTCAAACTCACTAGTTAGTTAAGCATGCGCTGGGGCCTGAGGATGTGGCTTGTTAGAGCCCCTGCCTAGAGTCCCCCAGTGAGGGGCTGGGGTGTGGCTCAGTGGTAGAGCCCCTGCCTAGAATCCCCCAGTGAGGGGCTGGGGTGTGGCTCAGTGGTAGAGCCCTGCCTAGAATCCCCCAGTGAGGGGCTGGGGTGTGGCTCAGTGGTAGAGCCCCTGCCTAGAATCCCCCAGTGAGGGGCTGGGGTGTGGCTCAGTGGTAGAGCCCTGCCTAGAATCCCCCAGTGAGGGGCTGAGGTGTGGCTCAGTGGTAGAGCCCCTGCCTAGAATCCCCAGTGAGGGGCTAGGGGTGTGGCTCATAGTGGTAGAGCTCCTGCCTAGAATCCCCCAGTGAGGGGCTGGGGGTGTGGCCTCTAGTGGGATAGAGCCCCTGCTTAGAATCCCCAGTGAGGCTAGGGTATGGCTCAGTGGTAGAGTATGTGCCTACCATGGAGAAGATGCTGGATTTAGTCTTGGGCACTGAATTCCTTGCGTCTAGCTGGACTAGTGTGTAGTCTTCTCTGAAGGGAGCTGTGTGGTCCGGCACGGTGCTGTGACAGACACTGACTGCAGTGTTCTTCAGGTCCTCAGCAGCAGATAAACCAGACTTATAGGCAACACAGGGTGCCAGGACCAGAAAGCTCTCTTGGGAGTGTCACCTCCACCATGTGACCGGCAATGGCGATGTGACACATGAGGAGTCTCCTTGTGTTACCAAGAGGTCTTGGCTGGAAGGCAGTGATTCAAAGTGATTTGTGGACTTAGCAGCTCTCTGGAGCTCATTTAGAGGGAGCAGGAGCGAGGCTGGAAGCTACCTGCCAGCACCTAGCCACAAGGCTGCAGAAAAGGGAACCCTGTAGAAGTGAGGGGGTCCTCCCTGTCCCTGAGAAGCTCAGATCCACTCTGCCTCACAGGCAGGACCCTTCTCTGGGAATGAAGCTGGAAGTGAGCACCCTTCCCCAGAAATGTCCAGGAGTGTCCAGCCGCCTCTGCTTTCAGCCCCTCAGCCAACAGTGTGGGTCCCAGCACATAGACTATGGATCAAGGCTCCGTTTCCCTTTTTGAGTGTTTTTCTCTATAAATTACAGAGTAGACACATGTTTTCCCTGGTTCACCTACCCTTAGATCAGCTAGCCAGAGATGCCATGGAGACTCTAGAACTTTCTCCAGCTTCACTGAGCTACAGTAGGCCTTTTGTTTGTTTGTTCTTTATGTTTTCTGTTCAGCTTTTCAAGCAGGCCTCAGATACAGGCTGTGCCCAGGGCCCTTTAGGGCCACAGGTCCCCAGCTACTGAGCACAGCCTCAGGTTATCCATGTCACAGCAGGGATTTTCTTCATGTGAAGATCCTTCTGTCTTGATCTCCCATTTCCTCAAAGGAGTCTGAAATTAGATGCCTTCTATCCATGTCTGGCTTTATGTGGGTTCTGGGGATTCGAACTCAGATCCTCACACGTGCATAGCTGTCACTTTACCTCAAGAGTCACCTCTCTAGCCAGGAATTTTTTTTTTTTTTTTTGGTTTTTCGAGACAGGGTTTCTCTGTGTAGCCTTGGCTGTCCTGGAAACTCAGCCTGTAGACCAGGCTGGCCTCGAACTCAGAAATCCGCCTGCCTCTGCCTCCCAAGTGCTGGGATTAAAGGCGTGAGCCACCACCGCCCGGCCGGAATTGTTTTTTTATAATGATATCACTGTTCATCCTGGGCATCTCAATTCCATTTGAGTCCAGCATCTCAATGTGTCGTCCTTGCAGACGGTAGGATTCTTTGATAGGTAGGTGGCTGTTGTGTGTCTGTGTCTGCCTGTTCCTGTCAGCTTTCCATACCAGGTGTATTCACGGAACAGCCTGTTGGCACTGTTGGTGTGGAGTGCTTACTTTTAAGGTAGGTTCTCTTCATGTAGACCAGGCTAGCCCTGAACTCATAATCCTCCTTTATCAGTCTTCCAAGTGCTGGGTTATAGGCGTGTGCCACCGTGCCTAGATGCCCAACAAGCTTTCATGGTGCCTTTGCTTTTAGCTCACTAGCCCCGCCATGGGCAGGTGAGTAGGTACTGGGATGAGCACTGGCTGTTGCCTAAGAGTCTCTTGAGATCAGAGGCTTGCTGCATCTGGAGATGGCACTAGCCCCAGCTTGCCCTGTGCAGCTCAGCAGAATCTGCATGGCTGGTGGCTGACAGAGGGAAGAGAGTGACTAGAGGCAGCCGATCTCACTTCCACTCATGACTGTGAGCAGAGCTCAGCCTCTCCAGGGAAGGGCAGCATGCCCAGGAGACAGCAGCTCACTGACTGAGCAACTGGCCAGTAAGTGTATCTGAGGTCAGGGTAGCCAGCCGCAGCCTCAGGCCAAAGCCTGCCAGCTGCCTAGGTTTGTAAATAAAGTTTTAAAGACAGGCGTGGTAGCACCTTCCTGTAATCCCAGTACTTGGAAAGCTGAAGTAGGAGGATATGAATTTGAGGCTAGCCTGGGCTACAGAGTGAGACCTCCCTCTCACCCCTCTTTAAAACAGACAGACATCGTTATCCTTGCACACTGCCTGTGGGTTTCTGGATTGGCTAAGGTTGCTTAGCTGAGATGGCCTGTGGCCTAGGAGACAGCTTTTAGGCTCTGCTCCTGGCCCCACCCTCAGCTGTTCCTAGCCCCACCCTAGCTGCTCCTGACTCCACCCCCAGCTGTTCCCGACTCCACCCCATCACCAATCATTTCCTTTCCGGCCAGGACATTGGCCAGGACACGTTACTGAGACTCAAAAGCCTGGAAGTGCCAGCTTTCTTTATACACTGCTTCCAGTTCTCTTGTCACACTCAAATGTTTTGTGTATTGGTTTAGGGATACGAATGCATTTTTTTTTCCCTTCATCGTTTTCTTCTTCGTTATTTTGTTAAAAAAAGTTCTTTTTTAGCCGGCCCACGGTGTCATCGCTGCGCTCGGGAGTCTGAGGCGGCGAGTGTCTCTCCGAGTTTGAGTACAGCCTCTGCTTGCTGCGGCACAGTGAGTCCGTCTCACAACCCGGGGGAAAAAATTATTTTCTTATGATTACATTTAGTTTAGTGTGTGTGTGTGTGTGTGTGTGTCAGAGGACAGCTTTCAGGATCAGTCCTCTCCTTCTGTCTGTGGGACTATTGATGTCTGGTTATCAGGCTTGGTGGCAGGCATCTGGACGCTCTCTCTGGACCATGTTGTAGACACATTTCTCATCACTTTATAGATGATTCAAGTTCAGGTAGAGAGAAGATAAGCACTTGTGTTTTCCTTTGGTATGTTATACTAGTTTATTCTGAAAGGTTTGCGTTTGAAAACATCAGCGGTCAGAGTCAGGTGTAAGGTGAGGAGTGTCCATCACTCCCTTGAGGCACCTGCCAGGGTGCCTCCGTGTGAGGCTTCTGCCTTGTGTCTTCATGTGTTTCCTGGGTGTGCACAGTCAGGCATTCTGCATCTGATGCCTCCCCCCATCCCTTAGTATTGCAACAGATTTTCTGTAAGAATTTCTTATAAAACTGTCACCCAGTGGTCTGTATAGCAGTCATCTAAGCTGTTTTATTAGCAAGTATCAACTATACAGGATAATGGGTGTCATTATGACATCTTCATAATGCATATAATGTATTCTGGCCATATTGACCCTCCATTCCCTCTTCCACTTCTCGGGATCACCCCTCCTCTCCCTTTTGCTTTTGGCCCTTTATGTTTTGATTTGTAGGGATCTAGTGGGTCTCATTAGGGTTTTTATATGTGCATGGATGAGGGATTATTTACAAGAGCACGGCTACCTTGCCAATCAAAGGCTGCACCACTGGAGACAATGTGCCCCAACAAGTAACCAATAATTGTATAGATCTCAGGGAGGAGTGGGGTCTGGTGAGCCCATCCCCCAGCCATATGCCAATTTTGTCAGATATCCCAAAAACATCTTTTGGAGTGTTCCAACCCTGACATTGGACCTAGTCCAAAACTTTGCTCTGGGGATATGGAGCCTGCAGCACAGGGTTTGGCTAAGTGTTGTACTTATTGTCACATCCTTCACTGCCTGTCACCCACAGCAGATCCTCAGCCTTTTAATCTTTATTGAGATTATGAGAAAAAACAACAACAACAACAAAAAAAAGCCAGATATTTTATAAGATTACCTAACCAACACAGTTTCAGGTTTTTTTCTGAGTTGATAAAAGTGCTGATTAGAGTCAGGCCTAGCATCTTTGGCTAGGAAGGAAAGGGCCACACACCTTCTCCGGATGTTCTGATAGCCCTGGAGTCAGATCCTGACTGCAGGAAAACTCTGCTTTCTACCAAGCAGTTACTGTGTCTTCTTTTGTAGTTACTAAGTGACGCCTGAGGGTTGGCCCAGTGCAAGATAGTTTGTATCTGTCCAGTCTCATTTATTTGCTTCTAGTAACAGTTTTACAGCCCCCTGCATGTGTTTCCTAGTCTTTATTTGCAAACAGTGATATTTTGTCTCTTCCTTCCACTGTTTCTTTCCTTGCTCTGGTTGGATGGGCTGGAGCTCCGAACAAAATCCCTTTGGGTAGAGAGCCTAGGCTAAGGGACTCGCTCTCTCAGCCATCTGCCACAAGAGGAGTGTATGGAGGCATTCCACAGCAAATGCAGATTTCACGGCTGCAAATCTGCTTCCTGGCTTGGGGAGAGAAGGCTCAGTGGGTAAAGGCACTTACTGCACCCTACAACACCCAGGTTCAGATCCCCTGAACCCATGTAAGAAAGTTGGAAAAGTTGGATGCAATAGGGGGTCTATAACCCCAGCAGACCTCTCAGAACAGGAGAGTATCCTGAACAGCACCCAAAGGTTGTCCTCGGACCTCCACATAGAACATCACGTACCCACAGCTAACACCCCTCCACCCCCAAAACACACAGAGAGAGAGAGAGAGAGAGAGAGAGAGAGAGAGAGAGAGAGAGAATGAATTGTTTTAAAAGGTTAAAAAGGACTTCCTAAACCCTGCTTGGTGACAAGTGTATGTAATAATAGTCCCAGCACTAGGTATGTGAAAGCAGGAAGATCCGGAATTAAGGGGTTACCCTTAGCTACAGAGTGAGCTGGGCCCAGCCTGCCTACATGAGGCCATGTCTCAAAAAAGAAAAAGAAAGAAAGGCTAACCAGGCAGTGGTGGCGCACGCCTTTAATCCCAGCACTTGGGAGGTAGAGGCAGGTGGATTTCTGAGGCCAGCCTGGTTTACAGAGTGAGTTCCAGGACAGCCAGGGCTACACAGAGAAACCATGTCTCAAAAAACAAAAACAAAAAAAAAAGAAAGAAAAAAGAAAGGCAACAAACAAAAGGCTTACAGTTACAGTGTCAGTTACAGTGTAACACATCTGATGCCCCAGCTACTCACAAAGCCAAAGCAGGAGGATTGCTTGAGTCCAGGAGTTCAAGGCCAGCCAGAACTACTATATAGCAAGACCCTTTCTTGGTCGTAAATAGCCACTTCCTTCAGGAAGCCCTTGGTTAGGTCCCATGGAAGCCACCAAGCCTAGTGATACTTTGTATATATACATCTGATGCTCAGTTAAGCTTGGGCACTGTTATAGGACCACGGTTTTCTTGGCCACTTCGGTAGCCTGAGTATATATATGCTGGCGTGTGTGGCACACGGCTGGCCGGTGCTTTGCAAATCCTCACTGACAGAGTAGTGAGCGAGAAGGGGAGGGCTGAGTGTGGAAAAGGTTAATCCCTTAGCTTGCTCCCTTTCCTTCAGCCAGCTGTCCTTCCTTCCTTCCTTCCTTCCTTCCTTCCCTTCCTTCCTTCCTTCCTTCCTTCCTTCCTTCCTTCTTCCTTCCTTCCCTTCCTTCCTCAGGCATAGATGGTTTGGTAGCCTAGGCTGCCCTCATACTCCATTGTAGCCCAAGGCTGTCCTTGATGTCCTGATCTTCCTGACTCCCTCTCCCAAGTTCTGAGATTACAGGGATTCATAACTACCCCTTGCTTCTCTTAGTGCTTCCAAAGTCCCGATGCTCAGGGAGCATCTAGGATGGAAAGGGATCAGGGTTGGAGGCCAACCTGGATGGCCCAGTGTGTACCAGACCAGCCAGAGCCATGTGTAGCAAGACCGTGTCTCCAAAAAACCAAAAATGATCCAGGGTAAAGCCTGGTGTCGTGGTGGCACATGCCCATAACCCAGCATTCTAGAGGCAGAGGCAGAGCCTGTTCTGTGTACAGAGACAAAAACCAAACAAACAAGTAAAAAAAGAAAAATAATAGGAAATTTAAAAATCTGTGGACTGGAGATACAGTTTAGTTGGTAGAGAGCCTATATAGTGTGCGTTAGGCTTTGGGGTCAGTCCCAGAACCTCATTTGTTAGGCGGCGGCTGCTGCTGCTGCTGTTGCTGTGGCTGCCGTCCAGTACTTGGGCAGAGAAGACAGAGGATCAGGTCATCTTCAGCAACATAGTTCAAGGCCGGCCTGGCATACTCGATACCCTGTCACAAAAGGAAAGGAAGGAAAAAAGGATGGAAGGCTGGATAAAAGATTTGGCTTAGATTCGTAAACTGGGGCAAATATCCTAACCTAAGAACCTTTATTTCTCCATCTGTAGAATGGGCACACTACTTGCTGTGAAGGGTTAGTGTCTGGCATGCACAAAGCGTACATCCCACTCTGGCCAGCCTTATTGTAACGTACCAGGAGCTGAGCTCTGAGCGTGTGTGCTGGAGTCTGCTCTGGAGTAAGGGACATGTAGAGACCACCAGTCAGCTGATAGGGTGTCTGTCCTGGGTCAGGTCGGATTTTTTAACTACCTGGGGGAAGGGCTAGGCCTCTCCAAGTTCTCTGCTGGCCTGGAAGCATATCAGAGCCAGAGGCAGGTCCCTCCCTGGCATTTCTGGAGCAGTTTATCTGGAGCCCCGGGACTTAAGAGTGGAGAGAATTTGAGAAGACAGTCTTGGGCTTACCCTGGATTCTCTTGAAGAGCTTTTCGAGGCTTCCTGGATTTCTGGTCCTGGGTGTGATGGAGAGGAGATAGAAGGCATGTGCGACAGAGCTCAGCCAGGCCATCCTGGAGAGTTCTCATGGGCATTGTGTGAAGGGAACAGACTTGGCCGAATCGTTCCTATGTATCTGAAGGCATTTTAATTCAGCAGAATGCATGACGAGATTAAGGAGTTTTGATTACCCAGCAAGAGCTCTTGCTGGCATGCAGTTGTGCACATTTGTTTTGGTGTGTGTTGTGTGTGTGTGCATGCACGTGGTGTGTGGGACTATGGGGGCCTGCCTGTGCCATGGTGTATATCTGGAAATCAGAGGATAGTCTTGAAGAAGTTTTTCCTTCCACCTTTCTGTGGGTTCTGGGGATGCAACTTAGGTTGCATAGCAAGCACCCTTACCCGACAAGCCATCTTGAAGTCCCAGGCCTGCCATTTTTCTGTCTTCTAGGGTTGAGACCATCTGCCCTCTTCCAGGTCAGACTCAGAGTCCTTAGTCTCCAACCACAGGCTCTGCCTCCATCTTCTGAGTGTGGTGGCCCCCAGATACCCCTCTGTAGGAACTGACTGAGCAGACGCTGAAACTACCCTGTGTTCCTCCCCTCCCCCACACCACCTTCCTAGCATGCATGGCACAAGGGCAGCTGAGTCTACGGGGATTTCAGGGTGGGTGGGGTAGCCATCTTTAAGGAAGTGGTACTTCAGCTGAGATTTTAGTCACCGTCCTGAGCCCTTGGTAAGGGCATCAGAATAGAGTGCCAGGGGCAGGGGCAGGGGCAGGGGCAGGGGCAGGGGCAGTTGATAGAGTGCTTGCCTAGCACCCAGAGCATCTCCAGCGTTGCATACATGGGCGTGGAGGTGCACACCTCTAATCCCAGCACTCTGCTGGTGGAGGCAGGAGGATCAAACATCTAAGGCCATCCTGGACTACCTGAGACCCTATTTCAGAAAACAAAACAAAGCAATAGATAAGCAGAGTGCTGCACCTGTATAACCCTGGGAATAAGGCGGCATGACAGTCCAGTTCTGTGAAGTGGGCAGGGAGACACACGAGGAGACCCTCCCTTAACAAACCGATTAATTGGTAGGAGTTCTGTGAGATTTAATGACCTCCAGTTTAACCAAGGAGGGGAAACTAACAGCAGACAGTCAAAGACCAGCAAGCGTGTGAGGAAAATACACTCAGGCTCTAGGACCTCATGGGATGCAGATGCTGCAGGAGGGCTGGCCGCTCGCCATTTGGAAAAACTCAGTGCTGACCTCACTGAGTAGCCGCTCCCCCCGTGCAGGTACACCTGCTCCCTGGTGGGGTTATGGGACTCACCCTTGCTGTGAATTAGTGCCTCTATTGCAGAGACTGGAAGGCTGGCTCAGGTGGCAGAGACACGGGTCGTCCAGCCACAGGACGTCCAGCCACGGGACAAGCTCATGCACGCACGCACACACTTATTACTGAACCTAGTGCTAAGCACACGATTTTATCGCTGAACTATAGCCCTTCACACTGCTCTGTTTTTCAACAGTGTCTCCTTATATAGACCAGGCTGGCCTTGAACATCTCATAATCCTCCTGCCTCAGCGCCCACCCCATACTGGGATTATTAGACGTGCCACCATACTTGGCCCCTGTCCTCCTGCTGCTCCTTGGATGGAAGGCAGTGTCCTAACCTCTGGCATCTGCCCTCTGCGCTTCTGGGTTTATGGGGAGAAGTTGTTGGGGGAGTGCCAGCGAACTCGCTGCTTGACATTTAAAACAAACCTACAAGCTTTCTGCCTCTGTTCATGGAGATGCCACATGGAGACCTGGGGTCTCCAGTAGATGTGATCCAGAAGACTGGAGCAAGTTAGAGGACCCGAAAGACTTTGGGGAAATCCTGATCTTCTGGGCTGTGATGTCCACTTTATGAAAGACCACCTAGGGAGGTGGAAACAGATGCTAAGGGACAGGAGGGTCCTCGGCTATATTGAACATTTGGGGGAATTAGGGGTGGCCACTGGTAGGCAGTCTCTGGCTAGGGTTTTCATACGAGCATTATGAATAGAACTCAGAGCCTCTTAATGGAGGGATTCTAAGACAGTGCTCTACCCTGAGCCACACCTCCAGCCTTTCACTGGGGGTGGAGGGGTCTAGGCAAAGGTTCTACCCGCGACCCATGCTCCCAGCCCTTACTTTATTATTTTAAGATAGGATTTTATTAAGTTGCCCAGACTGGCCTTGAACTCTTGGTCCTCATCCCTCAGGCTCCTCTAAGTATCCCTGCAGGGCTTCTGGAGCTGTTTTTATTGCAGAGCAAACCGTCTGGACTAATGGGCCATCAGGGATAAATCACAGGACCAAGGATGCGATTTACATAACAGTTAAACCAGTTTAGTGTATCCGAGAAGGGAGCCAGCTCCTCCCCAAGCGATTATTCAGTGTTATTAATCTGGTTTATGGCCCAGTTTCCCCAAATGGGTAATTGCTCCTTCAAAGTATTAAAATTTATTTAGAAACCTAGGTACATGCAGGAGAGGGAACGGCCCGACAGCTGTTGAGAAAAGAGTTCTTTCCTCTGCTACAGGATATCATTTGGCCCAGGCTAGTCTCCAACTCACTGCAATTCTCCTGCCTCAGCCTCCCACACAGGGCACCATTCCCAGCTGGGTATCCATTTATTCCTTGTGCCTTTTCTTTCTAGCTTGTCTTTCCTGATTCTTCTTTCCTTTCAAAACAAAGACAACTCTTTTTTTTTTAATTATTACATTTTGTATACTCATTGTCTGGGGAGGGGATGCACACCATGATTAGGGTGTGGAGATCTGGGACAACTTCCGGGAGTCCTGTGGGTTTGTTCACTCTACAGGCTGAGCCATCTCACCCAACTCAGATCCTTGTAGGCCACGTGGGCCCCCGGTGGCATCCTGTCTTACTAAGATTGGCGCTGGTTCTCAGGCTCAGGATACAGGGAGACTAGCGAAGGGCCAGAGGGTCCCCTCTGGGACCAGCTGTCATCTCAGGAGAGTGCTGTGTGCTCTAGGAGCCGAGACTCTTACAAACTCCTCTGCTGATAAGAGGCTCCTTTGTTTTGTTTGGGTCTTATCTGGGCTGGTGTAGAGGTCTCTAAGCTGTTTTGTAAACACCTCTAGCCTGCTGCTCTTCGCCCTCTGGAGAACTGGAGGCTTCCCCTGCCTTTGATCAGATCTTATCGATGGCTGCTGGTGTGGGCTATCTGCCCCAAGGCAGAATAGACCTGGAAGAAAGGGGCTTCCTTGGGAGAGGCCGGGTTAAACTGACTGACTGACTCTAAAACTAAGTTACGGTGGGGCAGGCCTGGTGGGCAGGTCTGTATAGCCCCCCCCCCCACCTCCCTGCACTGGGGAGGTGGAAGAGTCACAGATTTGAGACTAGTCTGGGCTACTTAATAACTCTGAGGGCAGCCTGTAGCTACATAGTGAGACTGTCTCATAACACAAAAAAAGAGAAAGCAGCAAATGTTTAGAAGTCTTTGTTTCCTAGTGGGAGGAGTTAGGAGGCTACAGTTCTGAAATGTGTCAAGGGCTGTGGTTGACTGCTGACCTGGGACCCAAGCTCTGGCACCCGTAAGCTCTATCCCTCTGAGCAAGAGGCAGCTGCTGTGTCTCTGTGAGCCTGGGGTCTTCAGGCCTGTCTGTCTGTCTGTCTGTCCATAAACACCCTGAATCTGATTTCAGTTTCTCTTTCAATGGGATCGGTTCTCTTTCTTGAGTTAGGGATGGAGTAGTTAATTTTTAAAAACACATTCCATTTGTTTATTGTGTGTTTGTGTGTGCACACACTTGTGCAGTTAACACTGCAGCACATATGTAGGGGGTCAGAGGACAACTTGTGGGAGTCTGTTGTCCCCTTCTGCCATCTGGGTGCTGGGGATGGAATTCAGGTCATCAGCTTTGGTGACAGAAACCTTAGCCACCAAACCATATTGCCGTGTCTCCTTCAGAGAAATCAATCAGCACCACCAGGGCCATGCTGGGTGCGCTTTGTGCTATGGCTGATGGACCCACCTTACTCCTAGAAGGAGGAAATGGAGGGGCCACAGTGGAACTGCTTGGCTGCGGTGTGGGAGGTTCCAGGTCACTGCACACACAGGTTGAGGCCACTTTTAACAGACATGGACCATGGAGGAGCCCCAGCGCCCACATATGATGTCACAGCAGGGCCACAGCTTAAGTTTCTTTCTTTATGTCTGGTATTTGTGGGGCAGTTGCTCTTTTTCTGGCTCTGCGTAACTCCTGGTTTGTTTGTTTTTATCATTCATTCATTCATCATCATGTGTTGAGGGGTGGGTGTGTGTGTCAGATGTCAGACGCAGATGTCAGGAAAGCTTTCAGGAGTTAGTTTTCTCCATCGTGTAGACTAGGGGATCAAACTCAGGTTGTTGGGCTTGGCAGGGAGCATCTTTCCCCCACTGGGCCATCTCACCAGTTCCCCTCTCCCCGTTATTTTGGGATTTGGCCTCAAACTCACTATGTAGCCAAGGATAACCTTGAACTTACACCTCCCAAATGCTGGTGTCACAGACGTGAGCCACCATGCTCAGTTTGTGCAGTCCTGTGGGGTGTTGTGGGGGGGATCCGTGGGACTCAGGGCTTGGTGAGTGCCAGGCCAGCACATCTGCAGCCACAGTCTGGCCTTGAATTTGTGATCCTCCTGCCTCGGGTCTTGAGTAGTTGAGTACAGAGAATTACCAGCCTCTATTACCAGACCCAACTTGGAAAAACATAAGATTGTCTTCCTAGTCCCTGGGTTCGTTGCTGCTGTTGAGAGCGTTCTGGTCTCTGTTAGGAGCCATCCAGCTCAGCCATCCACCCCAGAGCGAGCTGCGCTCTCACTCGGCTCGTTGTCAGGTTGGGGACTTCGCACTGTTTATACTCCCAGGCACCTTCAGATCCATTGATGATTAAACCCTGCACAAACAGCTGGGGTCCAGTTACCGACTGCCCTGCTGCAGGCTTGGGAGGGTGGCCCGGTCTCCTTCCTTTTTGTTGTTCTGTTTATTTCAAGCGGATGAGAGAGATGCTGTTTAGAGATAGGCTTGCAGGCACATGCCTTCATCCTAGCACTCAGAAGGCAGAGGCAGGATGGTCACAGGTACAGTGCCACCCTGTCTACAGAGTGAGACCCGGCCTCAGGAAACAAAACACAGCACTTTTGGATGGACCTGAGTTGGCGGAGTGCTTGCCTAGCATGCCCAGTGCCCGGAGCTTGCTGGGTAGGTTAGACTAGCTGGCCAGTGAACCCCAAGGGTCCCCGTCTCTGTCTGTAGCACTGGGATTACAGGCGTGTGCTGCCACACTTGGCGTTGGATGCGAGGACCTGAGCTCTGGTCCTGACGCCTGTGTGCTGAGCTTTACCTGCTATGCGTTATCCCAGCAGAGACCGAGGAAGGTAACCATCATACAGTTAATTTTGTAACTTTAAAATAATGAAAACAGAGTTTCTTTTTGTCTTACTTTATATTTCATTTTACTTTTTCGTGTGTGCGAACGTGCACACAGGAGTGTGAGTGTACATGTGTGTGCATTCACAGAGACCTTGGGTACCCTGCTGTGGCATCTTTGGTCGTATTGCTTTGAGACAGGGTCTTTCACTAGCCTGGTGGTCAACAGGTGCAGCCATCCTCCTGCCTCTGCCTCCCACAGCACTGGGGTTCCAGCATGGCCTTGCCCAGCATTTTATGTAGGTCCCGAATCTGAACTCAGGACTTCTGGCTTGCCTAGCAAACAACGAGGCCTACCACTGACCTACCTCTAGCCCCTGTGGGGTTTTTAAAAATACAATTACTTGTTTTGTTGAATGTTTATGGTTGGTTGGTTGGTTGTTTGTTGTTTAATTTTTTGTTTTTTGAGACAGAGTTTCTTTGTGTAGCCTTTGCTGTCCTGGAACTCCTGTCGACCAGGCTGTCCTTAAACTCAGAGATTTGCCTGCCTCTGCCTCCCAAGTGTTGGGATTAAAGGCGTGCGCCACCACCGCCCAGGCTGTTGTGTGTTTATGTGGTGGGGGTGTACATACCATGGTATGGATGGAGATTAGAACACAACTTCCCCCTCTCACCATTTGGGACCCAAGAATAAACTCAGGTCATCAGGTTTGGTGGCAGTCACCTGTGCCCACTGACCATCCCTCTGTATTAGAGACGAAGTCTCATTCTGTAGCCCACACTGCCCTGGAAGTCACCAGGTAGCCCAGACTGTCTTCCGATTCACTACAATCCTCCTGTCTCAGCTTCCCAGTGCTGGGATTGCATGCATGTCTCACCACACCCAGTGAGAAAGGGTTCTTATGTGTAGTTACTTCTGTTCTGTTGTGCACAGGTCCCCAGGTGCTGTATGAGAAAACTAAGACAGAGAAGAACTAAACAGAGCCAGGCACCATGGACACACCTGTCCTCCCAGGATTTGACTAAGGAGGAGGAGGCAGGACATTGGAAGTTTGAAGCCAGCCTGGGCTAGTCGGTCTTTCTCCCCCATCCAGCCCCCAGTCACCCCAATCACACACATAGATTTCAGTGACACCACCAGGGTCACTCAGCTACCTTAGGCAGTCTCATGGCCTCTGTCTTTGTTCTGAGGTTTACCATCTCAGTTTACTTTATTGTATGTGTATGGTTGTTTGTCCTGCACGTGTGTCTGTGTACTATTGGAGGCCAGAAGAGGGTGGCAGACCCCCAGAGCTGTAATTACAGGTGGTTGTGAGCTGTCTGACCCGGGTACCAGGAGCTGTACTTGGTTTCTCTGTGAAGAGCATTGAACAGTCTTAACTGTTGAGACATCTCCCAGCCCTCGGCCTTTTGTGAGCCCAGGGCTCACAAGTTCGCTAGGCTGACTAGCCAGGAAGTCCCAGGAGCCCTCCTCCTCCAGTGTCACATGACTGATAGAACTGTCCCTAGCAATGTGCTTTTGTCTCGAGAGGTTTTTAATTTCTTCTTCTTCGTCCTCTTCATCATCATGACGTCGTCGTCATCATTTGAGGGTGGGGTTCAGAGGACAGCTTTCTGGAGTTGGTTCTCTCCTCTTTCTTGAGTTCCAGAATGGAACCCAGGTCACCAGATTTGTATAGCAAGTGTTTTTATGTCCCCTAAGCCATTTTGAGGGTTCCCATTTTGTTTTGAGGTGAGGCCATACCCTGGAGCAGGTTGGCTGACATTCTCCAGCCTCTGCCTTGTAGGTGCTGAGATTTCCGGCCTTGCAGCTTTCATGCCTGGCTGGCTGTGGAGTTTTCACTAGGCAGACCTTACCTGCAGCAGCTGGAACACTTTCTGACTATGTCACCCATTCCCACAGTTCTGAAGTCGTGCATACAGTATGGTTTTTTCTCACTTCATCCCACTTGCCTTCCTCAGAGAGTTAGATTCCCGCTCCTCACTTTCTCCCTGGAGAGCGAGTCATTGCCAGCCTCATGCCTGCGGGAGGATGTGAGTGGCTGTGCAGATAGATGGCCTTGGGGTGGGAGCAGACTGGGTGCCAGCCCCATGTCTGAAAGTGACCTGGAGTGTAGATGGTTAGTTAATCTTGGATGTCAATTTAGTGGGATTTAGAAGCCCTGGAGGGCTGGGGCTAGGCTCAGTTGGTAGAAGGCTTGCCTGGAATTCACAGTCCCTCACCATGTAAACAGTGTATGGTTGGTCGTCTCAGCACTTGGGAGGTGGAGTCAGGATGATCAGGATTTTAACATTTTCCTTGGCTTTTTAGTTAAAGGCCAGCCTAGGCTACATGAGACCCTGAAAAAATCAAACAGAAATAAACTAAAACAATAGAATCACTGTGGAAACAGACCTGCCTTGTCCACAAGGGAGTACCTCCAGTGGGTTGACTGATGGGCGGCGCTATTCCATAGGCTCCAGGCAGGGTGAGAGCAGAACCGAATGGCAGCTTTCATTCTCTGTGGCTTGATGGAGCAGCTGGCGTCAGCCCAAAGGCACCTCCTCAAGCCACAAGTCCTGGGATGGCTTAGAGTTATCTCCGACTGCCCTCCTTGCCTGGGTCATTTGGGGTTTATCCATTCATAATCTTCTGTCTGTACATCAGTCTTTTCTGTTGCTGTGGTCAATTTTGGAAAATTTTTGGCCACCATTTCTTTGACTGCTTTTCATTCCCTTTCTGTTCTGCTGGGATTGACTGTGGATGGCAGGTCCCGGGGATTGACTGTGGATGGCAGGTCCCGGGGATTGACTGTGGATGGCAGGTCCTCCGTGGGTTAAGTCCCTCGAGTCCCAAGCCTATTGGCACTCACTTTCAGTTTCTATTCTTCAGTTTCTCTTCTCCTCCTCTCTCCTCCTCCTCTCTTCCTTTTTTTTTTTAAATTTCACAGCCGTATACTTGCCATGGCACATATGTGGAACAGAGGACGACCTGAGGGCATTGGCTCTCCCCTCCACTGGGTGATTTAGGGATTGGTCTCAGCTCATTAGGCCTGGCTGAAAGTACCCTTATGTGCTCAGTCACCTTGCCAGCCATTTTGTGGTTGGGCTTCGGTGGTTTGGGGATCCAAGGCCTCTCCTGTGCTAGGCGAACACCCGTACCACTGAGCCACACTCCCAGGTCTCCTCTGGGCTGTTCATTCTACTTGAGGTTATATGTCAGGTTGCCATAATTTTTTTGATTATAAGATTTCCATCAGGTCTTCTTTATATCTTCTATTTCTTCACTGACATTTTAAAAGCTGTTATTTTTTAATTCTATGCATATGAGTGTATTTCTTTCCCGGTGTTGTATCTCAGAGATCTGTATAGCTCACAGTGGCTGCTGTGAGATCCCATCCTCCGCCTTGCCAGCAGTGGGCCTGCGTGTACTGGCAGCCTCTCTTGTTTTCCTGAGTTCTCTCTTCCTCCTTGAAAGGATGAAGGGTCGTTAACTGATGCCCAGGACTTTGGACCCTGTTGAATGTGTGTGCCAGCAGCCGTCCTCGCTCACCTGCTTCATCCTGCCACGTGCTTTCCTGGGACTTAACTACCCCAGATTAGTCTCTGCTCCCCACGCTGTGCTCTTGATCCAAGGGAACAGCTCCACCTGTGACATCTCCTGGGATCCCACAGAGCTGTTCCTCCCCAAAGCCAGAAGACTTCCTAAAGGCTAGACAGACACTGAGGGGCCAGGAGAGAGAGAATCATCATGATGGGGGAGGAGAAAGATGGGCACGTCCCCTGTTGGGTCTGGGGTAGACTCTAGAGCTTTCTAACTGGGCATGCCCTCCCAACCTTCTGATGTTCTGGGAGGGGCTATTTGTTTATAGTCCTAAGAATTGCACCCAGGGCCTCCCTGATGATGCCAGCAAGCTGTTGCTCTGAGGAGCCACACCCCCAGCCCCTCATTGGCAGATTCCAGCAAACACCCTACCGTGGGTTACACTCCTAGAGCTCTCTTCACCTTTCATTCTGAGACAGACCACTAAGACTGCTGAGGCCGACCTTGAACTTGCATTGTAGCCCAGGTGGACCTTCAGCTTTCTCCCTTCCTGTGTCAGTTTCCTGAGTCACTGGGAAGATGGGCACCTGTCCCTAGCCTGGGCTGGTCTGTGTTGGGATAGGAGCTGTAGAGATGTGTAGCGGTGAATTAGTTAAACCTAAACTAAACTCCCGGCAGGTCGCACTTGTGTACCCGCCCAAGAGCTCTCTGGATTCTCGAATGAAAGACACACATACGCCAGCTAATTTTGATATACCTTGACTAACTCAGTGTGTGAGCACTTCTAAACTTCTCCGCAGCTAGCAAACATTCCTCTCTGGTATTCCTGTGAACATCTTTAAAAATCTATATTTCATCTCTGCTACCCCAGACCCAACAGGGGAAGTCGCCATCTTTCTCCATCGTGGTGACTCCCTGCGTCTCCCCTCTCTCTCCTCACCCCTCACCCATGCAGTTTAAAAGTCTCATCTCTCTCTTTCTGCCCAGCCATTGGCTGTATGGCAATTCTTTATTGTCAATCAAAGCCAGCTGGGGGCAGGGACCCTCAAGGTCTGGAAGCATGGCTTTTTGGGAGCCGAAATAAGGAAAAGCATTAGAACCGATCCCCAGTAGAGATGGAGCTACCCCACACCCAGCAGCAGTGACTCTGTTGCTGTCATTTCTGTACTCTGCATGCTGGACCATTAAGCAAGGCCAGGGGCTTTCAGAAAGAATTCCAGGCTTTCTGTCCTATGCCATATCTCGTCGGCATATTCGTATATGTAAATTAATGTACTTTTGGGTGCAGTATGACAAGAGGGAGAAAGAACAAGAAAGGCTGAACATAAGGGACAGGGAGGGACTGGATGGGGGGACTGGATGACGGTCCTGGGGAGAAGTAGAGGACAGGCAGGCACACAGGACTTGGGAGTTTATGTTTTATTTTTTCACATAGGGTCTCATGTCACCCAAGCTGACCTTGAACTTGCTGTGTTGTCAGAGGATGACTTTAAATACCTGGCTTATGTTTCCCTCTGTTGAAAGCTGGGACATGATGGAAGTTGGTTCTGCTTTCCCCCTTGGAGAAAGGTGCATGCAGACTACCCACTCGGTCCTTGCTTTTCACTGAGGCAGGAAATCAAAGAAGGATCTTAGGACTGGGGAGGTGGCTCAATGGGGAGCTGTGTTTGAGTCCTCTGCACGCATCCAGTGTAAAAGCTAGGCCTGGCTGCATGAACCTGTGCGCCAGCCACGTGGGAGCCACAGTGGAGACAAGGTTACTGGCTGCTAGCATAGCTCCAGGTTCTGTGAGAGACCCTGTCTCCCGAGAATAAGAAGGCAAATGATGTAGCAGGACACCCATTATCCCCCTCTCGTCTCTTTTGCACACACATGTGTACACACCACGTACATATATGTGCACATATACACATGGCCTTGGAAGCTTTAGCTCACCCAAGAACAACAGCCCTGCCTCTGCTGGTGTGCAGTGAAGGATGAGATTCGTTTGCACGAAATGAAACTCATTTCCTTATTGTTGGTGGACCTCCGCCAGCAGGGTGATGCTGCCTCCCAGGGATACAGTTGCTCTCTCTTTGTTTCCTGGTCTCAACTTCTTCCATGCTGTGGACTTAGCCAACTGTACCTACTGATGCCAGATAGGACTGGGTGGGGCTGCCCGGCACAGCCGGCCCTGTCCCACCCACCTGGGTTGCAGTTCCTGGGCCAAGCCTGGGCTCTGGGTAGTTTGTTAGGTCTGGCTGGCCTCTCTATATTAGGAAGGCAAGCTTGGCTGGCCCAGGGCTGCAGAGAGGAAGTGCCCTGGAGGATTGAGTTGGGCTCTGCCTTGTTTGGACCAATGGAGCTGCTGCTTTTGAAATAATAAAGCCTTGTTGCTCTTTAGATGGGACACAGGGAGATAGCAGGAGTCTCCAGTCAAGTGCTGTGTCTAGCCTGGGATGCTGAGGTAAGGGCTGAAGCCATCACATGGCTGGCCTGCAACATTACTGTTCCAGGAAACGCTGCTCTCATTCCAGACTGACAGGCTCAGCCACTGGCTGCCCTCTAGGCTGGTTTGTGGTGGAAGATGCCTGGCCCTTTCCGGGAGGCCCTTCCTGGCTCTGCCTTCAGCTCCCGAAAGGGTTTCCTGAGCCAAGTTGGATAGATTGGTCCCAGGCCTGTGGAAGTCACAGGAATGGAGAGGTCGAGTAGAGAGCCTGTCTCTGCCCTAGCTCCTCCATCCAGGGTTTCACTGATACTTTGTCTTGGTCCCCTCTCTGGTGGCTTGGCTTTACAAGAGTAGTGGCTTTTTCTGCAATATTCTGAAATACATGTTTACCTAGGAAATACAGCCACGAGGGTCAGAGAGCTGGTGTGTGTGTTCACAGCAGATATTACATTCAAATAATAGCAGATACTAGTTTGTTTTTATAGTACTAGAGACTGAGCTGGAGGCCTCACACGTGCTAAGCAAGCTCTGTGTCTCTGACTGGCGCGCTCCCTCCCCCTATCTTTTGTTTTGAGATAAGTTCTCACTATCTGCACAGGCTGCCCTTAAACTCAGCAGTTGGAAGCCTAGGCAGCCCTTGAACTGGTCATTCTCCCTTTTCAGAATCACAAACACTTGGAATGATGAGCCTGCACCATGAGGGCCAACTAAATACTAATTTTGAACTATTATTATTACATGAAATTCAAGGTTTGGATAAAAGACCCTGGATTTTGCTAATTGTTCTACAACACAGTGCTCTTGACTTGGTTCTAGGGAGTGCTGAGCACTGAGGCAAAGGTCAGGCTCCGCCACCGTGGCTCATCATCCGTGTGAGGAAGCTGTGCGTCAGTGAGTGACATTCGCTGGAGTGCTCTGTTGTCACAGGGTGCTTTGAGCCCCCCTGAGACCTGGATCTGAGTCTCAGATCTGCAAGGAAGGAGTGAGTGCTGCCGGGAGCTAGAGCCAGGTTCCTTCAGATGTTAGGTGAGCCCACTGAACATTCCCATAGTCATCCCAGGTTAGCCTGGGTTTGTGTGTGTCTGGGGCTTGGGCCACATAGATTCTAAGTATTACATGTATGAAGCCCGGCATGCTGGCGCACAGCTTTGATCTCAGCACTAGGGAGGCAGAGGCAGGCGGATCTCTGGGAATTTGAGGCCAGCCTGGTCTAGTGAGCTCCTGAGTGATATCATCAGCCGTGGCTTTCAGTCTTCATGGTTGTTTTGAGCTGTTGTCTCAAGCCTAAGCTGGCTTCAAACTCACAGCAACCCTCCTGCCTCTGAGTGCTGGGGTTTCAGTAGGCATAGACTACCATGAAACCTTCAGTGTGCAGCCACCTCTGGCAGTTTTGTAACCATTCCTGAAAGCATCTCTCTGGAGGAGATTTCCTTTCAGGGGGCAAAGGGGGTGCACCTGCTATAAAATGCAGATGCCCAGGGCCAGCCAGTTGCCTGGGTAACAAAGAGTGAAGCTACTTGGTGTGATCACAAATCTCCCAGGAATGTAGCATAAGACATCTCACACCAGAGTGACCTGCCAGTGTGTGCCCTTTTGAAATATTGGGCTGCCCCCCCCATGTTTGTATGTTCTTGGGTGTGCATGCCACAGCACACATGTGGAGGTCAGAGGCCAGCTCTCCTTCCACTGTGTGTGATGGGTCTTAGGAACTGAACTCAGGTCTCTAGGTTTGCTCAGCAAGCCGTCTGCTCGCTGATGGCTTTCTTTGCCTGCCTCGGGTCAGCCCTGTGTGGTTTCCTGGGGAGGGCTGGCGTATACTCTTTTGCTGTCTTACGATAGGAGAGGCAGCTGCCGACCGATGGAGAGCAGTGGCAGGGAGCAGTGACCCCGTTCCAGAGCCTGGACCCAAAAGGACTCCTGCTCCTCCCGATCTGAGACTACGATTTCATCACTCTTGATGCATAGGTCCCTCTGGATTTAGTCTTCCTGAACCCTTTCACGGCTGTCCTGACTCAGCACTAGGACGCATGGTACCCACGCTCCCAGCAACCTCGGCTCATCTTTCAGTTGTTCTGGCAAAATGAGTTGCCTTCTGTGTGATGTGTGTCATCTGCACAAGCGCGAAGGGTGCACATGCACATGTGTGTGGACATGTGCAGAGACTACAGGTCGGCATCAGGTATCCTCTGTACTCTCAACATGAGTTTTTGGAGACAGGGTCTTTTACTGGGACCTGAGTTGCCCTGTTTGACCCTTCATTGCTACCGATCCAGTGCTGGGATCCCAGGCGCGGGCTGCAGTGCCTGGCTTTTCTGTGCGTGTTCTGGAGGATCTGAACTCAGGTCCTCACGCCTGCACAGCAAACACTACCCACCGAGCCACCCCACGAACCTCAGCTGAAAGAAGATATTTTAAATGAAATCCCTAGAAATTGTAAGAATTCTTTGCTTTGGGACTTGGTACTTAAGCACTGCTACCTATGGGCTGAGGATTTGCCGTAATTGGTAGCATGCTTGCCAGCATGCCTGAAAGCCCTGGGTTCCAACCCGGTGTTTCCTAACCTTACGTGTTGGTGCACACCTGTAGTCTCAGCACTAAGAAGGTGCACCCTGTGTCAAAGGCCATCCTTGATACTTAGAATTCAAGGCCAACCTAGGTTTCACCAGGCTCTGTCTCAAAATGAGAAAGCCATTTCCTGATCCAGCTGTGGTTTTCGTTGGCACATACACAAGACAAAGCCTCTGCACCTCTGCCCTCCTGGGATTGGGCCTCCTGGGAAGGGTGCTGCAACAAGTGTGGACCGTGGAATACAGGAAATGGAGGGCGCTTCCTGTGTAGTCTTGGCCCCAGGCCCAGCCCCCACAGAGCTTCTTCCGCTCTTAGAGAAGCCTAGGCCCTTAGGACTCTCCCGTCCCCTCCAGAAGCTATCCCCACAGAACTGGGCCAGGCCAGTGCTCATTGGGTCTAAAGGCATGTGGTACAATGCAGACCGAGAGCCCTTGTCACCACGCACGTGGCCTCTTTCTCCCAGAGTCCGTTCCTTACAGGAAACACTGTTAGAGGACAGGCTGTAACAGCAGAGACCACTGGGAAGCCCACACTGCAGGCCATGACCACACCCCTCCCTGTGATTGTCATATCATGAATGTAATCGAAATGACCCTTACTGGTGGAGGCCTAGGCTCCTATCTGTGACAATGGGACCTGTAGCTACCCAGAGGCCCAGTGCCCGGGAAGGGGCCTCAGCTTTCCCAAAGTTTCCATCCAGTTGTGTGTGTGTCTGTGTCTGCCACACGCACATGGCCTGAATAAATTCACATAGCCGAGTATGATGTTGAACTTCTGATCCTCCTGCCCTCAACCTCACCTCAGTTCTGGGATTCCCAGCATGCACCACACACACCGTGTACACAGTACTGGCGAATGAACCCAGGGTTCCAGCTTTTTTCTTCCAAGGTTTGCCTGACGTCAGATCCCATCTCTCACCTGCTGGCCATTTGTCATTGTCCATCCTCTATGTCATCAGCCTGTGGCAAATGGTTCTCATATTCCTTGGGCCTGAGCACTTCCTTCCACAGTCTGAGATCTTTCACCCTTACAGGTTTATCCTAAGATACTCATCGTGATCAATCCAACTGCTGGGAGGTGTCAGGTATTCTTTAAATTGCCATGGCGACATCATTTTAGAATTTTTTTTTTTCTTTTTCCAGCCACCTCCTTCCCACAAGGGCGTCTCTAAACATACAGAGTTCTTAAGGCAGTGTGTATTGTGTTGATTTTAAAATAATATTTATTTATTTAGTGTGTGCATGTGCCTGTGTCACAGAGTGCATGTCTTCATGTCAGAGAATATCCTTTGAGAATGGGTTTTCTTCTCCCACAACATGGGTTCCAGGAGTCAAACTCAGGTTGTCAACCTTGGCAGCCTTTGTCTACTAAGCCATCTTGGCATTCCCTTTGTTGGTTTTTGTTTTGTTGTTTTTTTGAGACCAGGTCTCATGCAGTTGAGGTTGACCTTAAACTGTTGGCCTTCCTGCCTCCACCTCCCCAGAGCTAGAATTACAGTTGCACACTACCCCTCCAGGTCCAGTTTATATTTGAGGGGAATTCTGGGGTTCTGAAAATCCCCAGCAAGGTAGATTTTGGTTTAGTTCCTGAGACCTCATCTGTCAATCACTGATTCCTTGTTACCCAGACAGATTCCTGCTGTGAGGCCCTCTCAGGCAGTTGCTTTCGAAAATTCATGTGTCAATTGCCATAGTTTTCATTATTTAAAAAAACAAAACAAAACAAAAAAACAAAAAACAAACTGAAGGCCAGGCTAGGTGGCGCACGCCTTTAATCCCAGCACTTGAGAGGCAGAGGGAGCGCATCATTGAGTTCTTGGATAGCCAGGGCTACACAGAAAAACTTTGTCTCAGCAAAACAAAGAAGAAAACAAAAGTTAGAGGCAGGAGAGATGGCTCAGTGGTTAACACCCCTGGCTGCTCTTCCGGAGGACCTGGGTTCAATTCCCAGCACTCATATGGCAGCTCCCAGCCAGCTCCAGTCCTGGTCCCAGAGGGTAAGATGCTCTCCTCTAGCATCTGGAGGCCCCAGGCACACAGGTGCTCCCAGACATATGCTCAGCAAAACACCCGTACACAGAAGATTTTTAAAAAGCTGGAAAATAAAAAAGGAAGCTTACATTTTGTTTTGTTTTCCGAGACGGTTTTATTTTGTAGGCCTGGAATTCTCTCTGCAGTCCAAGTTAGCCTTGAACTCACTATGAAGCCCTGTTCCTCCTGCCTCAGCCTCCTGGATAAGGGATCCTGACAGGAGCGTGCTACTTACTCCCGATGTAAACTCTGTCCTCTGGGGTGTTCACACTGCGTGGAATGGGGTGTTCAAGTGAGCGTAGCTCCCCTGCAAGTCTGAGCCGTCCTCACTGTGGGAGGTCATGGAGTGGTCTCACTGTCTGCAGCACCTCGAGCCAGGCAGACCCCACCTTCCTCAGCTCCCGTGAAGGCCTAGCTCTGCCATGGGGAGCAGCCATGAGAGGAGAGACGTGTTGTGTTAATTCTTTTTAAATAGCGTTGCTAGAAGCCTGTTAGAGTACAACTTGGTATTCCATTCTTACTTTCCGACAGCTAAGAGCTAGCTCCCTTGTTGATGGGGCAGTTTTCCAGATTCCTCCTTCAAAAATGGAGTTGAAAATGACTTGGAAGCCAGGGTTTGGTCTGAGGCTGACTAGGGAGACTGAAGCAAGAAGACTGAATAAAATTCAAGGTTTGCCTGTGGTGCCAGTGTACATCGTGTTGCCCGGTAGACTGGAGCATGCCGCATGTGTGGAAATCTAGGACAGCTTCAGTACCATGTCTCTCGTGTCCACATGTTTGGTCACATTTTTCATGCTCTGGCATTGGGTGCATCCCAATCCCAGGAGACAGACCTGCAGTGTCTAGCTTTCTCTGGGTTCTAGAGATTTGAACTCACTTGCATTAAATGCTCTGCCTTGAGCTCACCTCCCTCACCTCAGCCCAAGTGAAGAAGCAGCGCAGTGTACTAGCTGAGATTCTGACGGTTCAGACACAGTTTCACTCTGGACAAAATCGTCCCAGTCAGCCTGCCACTCCACTGCAAAGGGGCCTCTGTGTTCACTTAGACCTTCAGGCAAGACTTGATATTACCAGCCTGAATAGCTATGCGATTCAAAAGTCTCACCTCCAATTGTGGTGAGACAATGTGCTAGAACTCAGAGTTGTATTTGTCATCTTCCCACAAGAGAAGCCATCACCCACCTCAGCAACCAGCTCCTATCCCCAACCCAGCCAACCCAGCCAACTTTCTTTCCCCTTTACATTCAGTGTGTGCTTGTGTGTGTGTGTGTGTGCATGCATCTGTCTGTCCGTCTGTCCCCTTGAGCCATGTTTAGAGGTGGGGGAAACTTAGAGGCCCTGGTTCTCCCTTCATCCTGTGGGATTCAAGGAGCAAGTGGGTTTTGGCGGTTGTGGTTGTTGTTGTTGTCAGTCCCAACTATAAGAGGGACCTTATTTTTTAACATAAATAAATAAAAATGAAACAAACAGAAAACCCACAGCAGCAAGATTTCTCCCTAGGTGGGAGCTGGGTTGAGTCTGCCTTTATGGTGGCTTCCATGATGGACAGGGATCCGCGCCTGACAGGCTTCCTGACCTCCGCAGGGTAGGAGGGGACCATGTGGGACACCTTCTTTAATTGCAAATAGCTCCCCAAGGGCCCAAGCTAGGGGCTAGATGTGGCTCACACCTGTAAATCACAGCTTGGAAGACTACAACAGGAGGATTGCCACAAGGTCCCGGCCAGTTCTACGTAGCAAGACCTTGTCTCAAAAACAAACAACAACAAACAGAAGTGAGTGGACAAGGCCCTGGACAAGTGCGGATCTTGTGGGAGAGGTGTGATGGGAGACACCCTGAGCCTGTGCCAAGCCACAGGCTGCCTGGCACTTTGCTCACCGGCTCCAGGTGACAGGGTGGCTGCCTCGGGTTGAATTTTGGGAGAGTGAGTCAGGAGCTGTTCCAGCAAGTAACCTGAAGATGGTTGTCACCAAGTGTTGCTTTGGCTTGCAGTAGGGCGTGGTGCTACAAAGGGGTGAGCACGATTTTTAGAAACACAACCTCCCTCTCCTCCCCTCTCCTCCCCTCTCCTCCCCTCTCCTCCCTTCTCCTCCCTCTCCTCCCCTCCCTCTCCCCTCCCCTCCCTCCCCTCTCTTCCCTCCCCTCCCTCCCCTCCCTCTCCTCCTCCTCCTCTGGGCAATCAATCATCCCTTTCAACATCATGAAAGGAGGCCAGAGGAGGGAAGGTCAGTTTACCAAACATCTCCATTGACATCAGTATTCATCTCGGGGTTTGTGTTGCTTGGCTGTACTGCAGCTAGAGTCTGGGGCTACATGTTCCACAGCTGCTCTGGCCCTGAGGACTACTCTGGCTGCTCAGTGAGGGGCTCTTCTATTCGGCTCTGTCTCCAGCTTTAGAATCTTCATTGCTGGGGCTAGAGTTCAAGATGCATGTGCTGCTCTTCAAAAGGACCACAGTTCAGTTCCAGCACCGCATCAGGCAGCTTACAACCGCTGTACTGCACGGGATTGTCCATTTGGGTGCGCATACACACTCACCTCTCTTCTCTTCACACAGCACTACACTACACTTCTATAACTATAAGCATTGTTTCCACTGGCAGCCTTTGGAGATGGCTGTCAGTAGAGCCCTCCAGCTTAGTTGGTGAAGAGACAGGAAGAACAAAGAGGCCGAAGGGTGCTGCCCCATTTTCTCTGGTGGGTCCTGTCTGCATAGTAAGCCCCACTCAAGAGTGTTTGTCTGTCAGTCGTACCCACATGGTGAGCCAGGGAAGGCCTTGGAAACCCTCCCCTCTCTCCAGGATTAGGCCGCAGTTCTTCAGGCCAAGCTCAGCCCAGCCCAGGTCCACAGGCTCATTCTTGTCACATCCACAGCCTGCTCTCCAGGATCCCTGTCTGCTGTGAACACAGGCTTCGGCCACAGCCACAGGCTCTGTCTGGTAGTCATGATGATTCTAAAGTGCAGGCTCTCAGTTTGACTCAAGGGTCCTTGCACCCTCCCAGTAGAGTGAGGGGTAGCATGTTGTCATCCCTGTTCCCTGTGGGTAGAGAAGGAGAAGGAGACACATGGCAAAGAACCAGAGCAGATTTGTTACCATGACAACCTTTGTGCAGAACATGGGCTGACCAAGTGTGTCATGTGCACGCACATACGCACACATGCACACTTGCACTGTGTGCTCCCTGTTTATTCAACCAGACATTCTCAAGTTACCCTCAGCCGGCTCACTCACCCGCTGGTGGCTCCCAGTCAGTTCCCCCCCCAGCTGTCATCAGACATGTGCTAGATGGCTCGTAAACGCTTACAGACATGTAGACCTGATGGTGCACAGACACAAGAAGGCAGCTTAGAAAAAATGACTGATCGTTCTGCAAGTCCAAATACTGATGGAGGCACTGGGGTAGACAGCTTGGTGGGTAAAGTGCTCGCTGTACAAGCTCGAGGGCCTGGGGTTGATCTTCAGAACACACATACAAGCCAGGCATGGCGGCACATACTTGTAATCACAGCACGGGGGTGGTGGGGGGGCAGTTGAGTCAGAAAGATCCCCTAGCCCCACTGGCAGCCAGCTTAGCCTACAAGCAAGCCTAGATTCCCTAAACTGAGGAGGGGAGTGCCTGAGAAGTGACCTTCCCCCCAGGGTGACGCCTGCCCGTCCCACGCGTGTATACCGCTACCCCCGACCCCCCATGCAGGAGATAGTGTTACTGGGCCGTGAGATGCTAAGTGGGGTAGAGGTGACATCGGATGTGTGCTTTAGAGTGGGGTTTGTTGTGTATCCCAGGCTACCCTGAACTCATTCTGTGCCTTCCGCCAGCCTCAAATTCTTTTTTCTCTTCTTGTCTCAAGTTGTATATATCTATTACATATGTGTGGGAGCACAGAGGCAGGCAGATCCTGAGCCAGCCAGCCAGCCAGTCTAGCTCAGCATGGGCCTCTGGCGTCCACACACCCACACACTTACACACACACACATACACTCACACGGAATTAGAAATGAGGAGGAGTGCTCAGCAAACCATGCCCATTTCTTAGAGATGGGGAAGGTTGCCCACCTTGTCTGAGCATACAGTATGGTCTTTGGGATGAGAGGGGCCTCCCTGGCTGCTCAGAGTCAGACCTGTCTGTCTGTCTGCCTGTCTGCCTGTCACTCAATAGACATACCAGGCTCTAGGCTTGTAAGCCTCAAGTTTAGTGAGAAGCCAGTTAGAGAACACAGACACACACACACACACACACACATATGCATGCATACATATGTGCACACATGCACACACCCTGTCTATGGGGTGTCCCTTTACCTTTATGAGGTGGCATTTGTTTATACTTTGAAGGAATCTGCCTTTAAAATCTTGTAATAAGCTGGACATGCTGGTGTGTGCCAGTCATCCTAGCACTCAGGAGGAAGGTCTCAAGTTACAGGCCAGTCTAGAGTACACAGTGAGACCTTGTCTTCTAATGAATGAGTGAGCAAATGAATGAATGAGTGAAATCTACACAAATGGGGCAGGATCCATTTAGCTGTTTGCTGCTGGGGTCAGGAACCACATTCACTGTCACCACTGCAGTCCTGGCACACGGAAGCTCCGAGGGTACGTCTCTGTGGCACCTGTCTAGGGATATTTATATCTTTTGCTCACAGGCCGAGCACAGCTGATGCCAGTGCTCCAGGAGCCCCCCGAAAGCTTGCCCTGTGGGTGGTGGAACTTCAGTTCCTGTACCCAGTGACCTCGTACCTGACCAGCCGATGTCCTCTCTTCACAGATGCACCTTCCGGTTCCCGAGCACAGCCATCAAGATCCAGTTCACCTCCCTGTACCATAAAGAGGAGGCCCCAGCATCCCCGCTGCGGCCGCTCTACCCACAGATCTCCCCACTGAAGATCCACATTCCGGAGCCGGATCTCCGGAGCCTCGTCAGCCCCATCCCTTCCCCGACCGGCACCATCAGGTGAGTGGGCTCTTTTGAGTGCACCAGGGGACCTTGACATGGAGCTAGACTCTGGGAGATACTCCTGCAAGGGGAGGTCACCCTGAAGTCACCACCTGTCCAGGTTGCAGATTATGAGTTAGGTTCTCCTAAAGCAACTAGGAGAATAGGTGTGTGACCCAGTCCTGTTAACACAGCGCTCCAAAGGCTAAGGCAAGAGGATTGTCGGTGCATGGCCAGCCAGGGCTACATGGGCATTCAGACATCCTGGCCCCTCAGTGAGAGAGATCTTATCTCCAGAGCAGATAGGCTGGGACATAGCTCAGTTGGTTGAGTGCTTATGTGGGCCCTGGGTTCACTTCCCAGTACATCATAAACCAGGCATGGTGGTGTATGCTCGCGATCCTGGAGGCAGGGGGAAGACAGGCTATGATCATCTTCTGCTATGTAGTGAGCCAACCTGGGCTACACGAGACCCTGTCTCAAAATAGAGAGGGAAGGGGGTTCGGATTCTGACCAGTGTTTTTTAATGAAGCAGGATTCCCTCCCTCTCCCTCGCATGTTGTGATGTTTCTGAAAGTGCTGGGCCATCTGCCAGGGCCGGGGCCATGGCACGCGCCCCTGAGCTTTGTGGCTTCAGCCCCCACTCACGACACAGGCCAGTTCTGTAAATATGGTAGACATGGCCGGTACTCTTGTGACAGTAACAGGAGTGGTACACTCCTTGGGGGGCAGGAGGTGGGAACCCACAAAACCCTGAGAGTTACTCTCCAGCAAAGCCAGAATTCTGCTGTCCCTGAGCCCTGGCCATGGGTCACTCCTATAGACACCCTCACTATAAAAAGTTACACCTCCTACTTCTCCAAGGCAGTGCTTGATGCTAGTTCTTTAAAGACTTTCTTTTTTTCCAGTGCTAGGAATGAAACCCAGACTTTTACACGTGCTAGGTGTACTGCCTGGTTTTGTGCAATAGAGTGTTTCTGTGTTCTAGAGGCAACCAAGATTGTTCCTGGTGCTGGCAGCCAAGCTTAGTAGTGTAAGAGTCACCTAGGTGGTTCTGGTTTTGAAAGCATGTAGGGGCATGGAGAGCAGCTGGGGCGCGGCACCATGAAGAAAGCCCGTGAGAGCTACTGTGGAAGCCTAGTTGCAGCAAGGGACCCCAGCAGTTCTGGAGATGCCAGTGCCATGGGATGGCCACCACGATGAGCAGCACTAAGTGGGGCTAGCCCAGAGCCAAGGAGACAAGCTGTGTGCTGTGGAGGGCAGAGCCGGAGATGTGACCCACGCTCCTGGGAGGAGCCCAGGAGATCGGGAGTGGATCCCAAAACCAGACATTGGAGTTTGGTTTTGCTTGGTTCAGATTGTGACTGTGCCCTGGTTCTTCCCTTTTAAAGATGGTATTTAATTTCATTTTTATTTTTACAGGAGCCCACAGCTGAAAGACTTTGAACTTTTTAAAAGATATTTTGGATTTTTAGAGAGATTGGATATTTTAAAGAGACTGAAATTTGAATGTGCTTGAGTTTGTAAAGACAGTGGGACTTTTAAAGTTAATTATGGTTTTAATGTGAGGTCTTGGGGATGAATAAGAAAGGAAGCGTTGCAGCTCAACAGAGATGTGTCTGTGTGTCGGGTCGACAGGGGTCAGTTGTACTGGCAGGTTTTGTGGGTCAACTTGTCACAAGCTGGAGTCATCAGAGAGGAAGGAGCCTCCGTTGAGGAAATGCTTCCCCGAGATCCAGCTGTAAGGCCTTTTCTCAATGAGTGATCAGTGGGGGAGGGCCCAGTACACTGTGTGTGGGTGGGGCTATCCTTGGGCGGGCAGGCTTGGCACTGGGGCGGTAGCTAGATGTGCAGGCAGGAGGCAGAGGTGAGGAAGGGGACGACTGGACCTGAAGTAGGCTTGGAAGCCTTGAAGCCCATCCCTAGTGACATACTTCCTAATCTTTCCTAAACATTCCACCACCTGTGGGCCAAGCCTTCCAATACATGGGGTATTCTTATTCAGAGCACCCCACGGGGTAGGGCCCTGCCACTAAGCCGCAAGCATAGCCTAGCCCCCAGTTAGTGGATGTAGAAGCTTCTGGGTGCTCAAGCTGGCCAGATGCTCAAGCTGGCCTGGGACTGTTGGTTCTCCTACCTTGGTCAGCTGGGATCCCAGGTGTGCAGCACCACACCTGGCTGGAGCTCGCTCCTTTTTAACATTTATATATAAGGGAAATTTTTGGTTCTTGGTTCTGGGTCAAAGCCAGGGCATGACATCTAAAGATATCCTTCCTCTGGGTAGAAACCCAAGATGGTTAAGAGTATTAGCAGGAATAAGTGTGAGCACGTGTGTGTGTGTGTGTGTGTGTGTGTGTGTGTGTGTGTGTGTGTGTGTGATGTGTGTGTGTGTATGTGTGTGTGTATGTGTGTGTGTGTGTCCCTTGGTTTGCCTTTGTGAACTTACTTTGTTTCCTATCATCATAATGTATGTACACAGGTCCTTTGTCTGGAGTGGGTCTCCGTCCTCTTTCCTGACACCAGCGAGAGGTGGAGAGCCCCATTGTGGTTCTAGACATGTGGGCGATGGGTTGTGACTCTTGGGTAGGTCAGATCCTTGCGGCTTCCAGAGCAGCCATGTCCTCCAGTCTGTGAGGCCTGCGGGGATGGCAGAGGGCTTGGGAAGGTAGCGGTGAGGGCTGACCTGTGACCGGTGAGCACAGCCGTGCCCTTCAGCCCTGTCACTTCATCAGAGGCTGTTTTGTCCCAGCCTCTCTCCACGCTGGGAGTCACCTGCTCTGACACCCACAATATATGCGCGTGACCTGTTGTCTTCCAGGTGTTGAACTTGGATGCTGCCCAAGGCTGGTCGTAGAGACCAGAGTTAGTCAAAGCAGTAGAGAGACCCTGTGTGTGGAACTTGTTTTGATATTGTTTCTCTTTAAAATTATATTGATTTATTTATGTATTTATTTGTTGGGAGGGACATGTGAAGGTCAGAGGGTAACCTGTGGGAGTCTTTGCTCTCCTTCCCACCATGGGATCCTGGAAATCAGTCAGACTCAGGTAGTAAGGCTTGACAGCAAGCACCTTTCTTTACCCGTGGGGCCATCTGAGCCCCTGCTTCCGTGTTTGAGACCGGGTCTCACTGCAGCTAGGGCTGGCTCATAACTCGATATGTTACCCAGGTTTGCCTGAAACTTGCAGTAATCCTCCTGCCTCAGCCTCCCAAGTGCTGGGATTGCAGATGCAGGTGTGTGTTTGTAAAATGATTCAGTCAGTGTGAGAGACTGAGGGTTCCTCACAAAGTCCCTCCCGCCCGTGGTTCAAGTCACTCATCGACAGGGCTCATGGCTTCTCCACAGTTAAGAAAACTGCAGCCTATTATTTACCTGGGAAACCACGAGCAGAGGGTGCTTACGTGAGGAACAGGCCGGGCAGCCCTAAAGGCATATGCTCAGGACCAGCCTGGCTACTGAGTAGGGCCAAAACTAGCCTGGGCAACACAGTGGTACCCTGTCATTCTGTAGTAAGAAGAGGACCCAGATGAGCTCGGGGTAGGACAGACACTTAGGAATCCTGGAAGGTGCCGGGCGGTGGTGGCGCACGCCTTTAATCCCAGCACTTGGGAGGCAGAGGCAGGCGAATTTCTGAGTTCCAGGCCAGCCTGGTCTACAGAGTGAGTTCCAGGACAGCCAGGGCTACACAGAGAAACCCTGTCTCGAAAAAAACAAAAACAAAAAATAAATAAATAAAATAAAAAGAATCCTGGAAGGTGTCCTACGTTAGCCGGGCATGGCATGGTGGCACACACCTGAAATCCCAGCACTTGGGAGAAGCCAGAGGATCTGCCAAGGCCAACCTGGTCTACATTATATGTTGTAGAAACACCAGGCCTACATAGTGAGGCCTCATCTCAAAACCAAAAAAAAAAGCAAGCTTTGGTTCAATATCCAGTCCTAGGGTGTGTGATTGTGCGATTAAAAAGGGTAATTTTTAGTGTTATTTGTTTGTTTTTGAGACAGGATGTCACTTTGTAACTCTGGAATTCACTACATAGTCTGGCCTCAATCATCCTGTGCCCATCTTCCTCCTCAGAGCTGGGGCTAAAGGCACAGGGTAGCTTGCCTGCTTCATAGAATGCTTTTCATTAACATGCAGATAAAGAGGGGCTCTGAGCACTGGGTAACACCAGAGTCACACCAGGTATTACTCCGAGTGACTCTGGTGGCCGTGCTCTGGGCACGTGGAGGCTGGAGGATCAAAAGCTGTGTGTGTGTCCCCAGCTACATGAGAGCTTGACACCAGCGTGGAGTACAAGAGACAAACAGCAGCCAGAAACAACAGCCAGCTGGTTAAGACACTGGCTGAAGGTCTGGTGTGGAGTGGCTTTTGGTCAGGTGGCATAGTGGCTGGAAAGACCCTCACCCCCGCCCCCACCCCCACTGCCGCAGAGCAGTTGGTGCTCTGGTCTCCCCAGTGCTTCCTTGGAGTCCCGACTTTGTGTCTGCCACATTCCTGGTACTGCTGGAAGGGAGCAGGCCCTTGGCTCCTCAGAGTTCCAGCGGGCGCTCGGTCACTCGGGTCCGTGGTCGCTGTTGATGGTGGCTTGGGACCTGGGCCTTTAAGTGTTGCAACAAAAGATCTCTGTTGACATCCGTTTATCTCCACACTGAGGAATTCCATTGAGCTTTTGTGAAAGCTCCGCGGCTGCAGGAGGTTCGACTGCCAAGACTTTCTCAGTTTGAGTTTCTGTGTAGGGGTGGAGCCCACGTGTTTACAAACACGCCCTGCCCTTCCTCTCCCAGGCAGCGGGAGCCAGGGTGGGGCAGGCTTGGGGAAAGGGTTTGACTTCCCAGCCCGCAGCAGTAGGCCCCGCCCTTCGCAGTCAGCTTGCCTAATTTGGTGAGCTTTGCTAGCGGGTCCCTATTGGCCGACCTGGGCACCGAAGGCTTGGGGACCTCCCAGCTGAGGCTCCTCCCTCCTTGGAGCAGATCCCAAGGCTTGGTACCTGCCCCACGTCCCTTTGCCTCCACTCCACCCCCATCAAGCCGGCTTCATTTTGCTGGGCGGCTCCTTATTTCCCAGGGCTGGTTGTTCCGCTGTGGTTTTGAGTTGTGTGTACGTTGGGGTTTTTTTTTTGGGGGGGGAGGGGGGCTGTCCCTGCCTGCAGGGCTCCACCTAGCAAATGAATGAGCTCTTTGAAAGAAACTGCAGCTTCGGCAGTGTTTTGACCTTTCTTTCTGTGAAGAGCAAGTGATTTAGGAAAGCTGGGAGCTGGTTAATCATTTGCTGAGGGTACTTAGGCTAAAGCAGGCTCCGTGGGACTACACTTAAGCAAACTGCTGTAGCAGCCATGAAGGTAGCCTGCGGGTCCCAGCACCGGCATTTGTCAATGATCCCTGCACTCTGGGCGCTGAGGCAGGAGGATTGTGAATTTGAGGACAGCCTGCCTACCTGAAACTGAGAGCTCAGAGTTCGGTTCTATGACAGACCCTGTCTCAAAATTAAGATGGCAGGGCTGGCAAGATGGCTCAGTGAGTAAAGGTGCTTGCTGCTGCTGAGCCTGAAGACCTGAGTTCGAGTCCCAGAAGCCACGTGGTGGAAGGGGAGAGCTGAGTCCTAAAGTTGTCGTCTTCCACACTCAGGCTGTGCAGTGCTGTGCCTCCCCCTACATACACAGATAGCAAAGGCTAGCAGTAGTGACGGGAATGAAGGAAAAGCCGCATCAGACTGCAGATCCCTTTAATCATGGATGTTTAGGACAGTTCTACTTTATCGAAGGCTAGTTCCAGTCTCCTGTGCTCTCGGATTGGAGGGCACCCCAGTCTGCATCAGAAGTCTAGCACCCCACCGCACCCCACCCCACTCCTCCCCCGCCCTTCATTTCACTTGCTTGTGGTTTCAGTTACGCACAGTCCAAAAATATCAAGTGGAAAACTGCAAGATGAACAAGTTAAAAGTTTTCAATTGAGCGCAGTGCCGCATAGCTCCTCCCTGTGTGTGGCTCTGCTCAGTGTATCCGGTGGGTGGCTCCATTACCCAGTCTGCACTGGAGGCTGGGGGGTGAAGCTCCATGGTAGATCACTTAACCTGGCATGCACAAAGCTGTGTGGTCCATTAGTACTGGGTGATGGGGGGGTGGGGAGGGGGAAAATTCAGGCATGCCAGAGACCAGCAGTAAGTTCTGCTGGTAAATGACAAGGCCCGCACTTCATCATGGGTGTAGGAACGTAGGAAGCAATGGAGTGTATCTGGCTCTGTGCTGTCTGGGGCTCCAGGTACTCATGGAGGTCTCGGCACGTGTGCTCTGGAAAAGGAGCCTCCCGAATGCGTGTCTCCCTGGCAAACGTTGGCGCTTCCTTCAGGGTGTTTAACCTTCCTGTGTCCTCATTAGAACTTCAAGGCGACATGGAGTATTCTGGGCATTCACGGACACTGAGGTCTGCTGTTTCCTGTCTCTGTCGGCACCAACAGGCCTTACCTTGCTTCCTTTCCCATCTGACAACGTGTTGGTTTCTCCCCACCAGAGGGTTTAGGGCCCTCTGTGTTCCTTTGGCCTGTCCCTACTGTCTGCATGTCCTCTCGGACCATCTGGGGTGCTGTAGCATTGAGTTTCGAGTCGAGCTTAGTGGGAACCATCCCAGTTCTGGGATCCCAGCGGCTGCATCTGAGGTGTGTGTGCCTGTGTGTGCCTGCATAGCACCTCCTAGGCTCTGTCTGATCAGCCTGCTGGGTACTTTTGTATGGTCACTGTGTCTGTACTGGACAGCCCTCCCTCCCCAAATGTCCCACTGGTAAGAAGCCTTCAAAAAACACAGAACTGGCCTGGCAGAGGCCAGAGAGCCTGGATCCAGTATCGGACCCCCCCCCAAATATAAGGCAACTGCCCCCTCCTTTTTAAGACTGCCTAAAAGTGGCTGATGCTGGGCTGGTCAGTGGTGAGGCCCTGAGTTCAGACCTGGAACCCATGCAAAGACGGACACCATATGGGCCAGCTAGGTGAGCCGTCCTCTGCCTCCATGCATGCGCATGCATACATGCACGCATACATATATCATTACATACGCACATCATATACACATATTTTTAAAAGAGCACCTGATATCAGGGTGTTTTCCACCTTGGGAACTTTGTGGTTTCAGAAGCAAAGTTAATCTTTTGAAGTAGCTCCGGGGACTTAAGTAACATGACACTTACCTTAGGAGAACACATTCTTTTTTGTAAACATGTATTTATTAGTGTGCGTATGCACATAGACCACGGTGCACCCTTCTACCGCGCAGGCTCAGGGAACTGAACTCGGGTTGTTTGTCAGGCCAGCCCCTCACCTGCACAGAGCACACACATTCTTGAGGGTACGTCTGCACTGTTTGCCTCTGAAGATCTTCCTCCTCTGCTCCTTTGTTTTGTTCAAACTCAGCAATGAACAGTGGTGTCGTGTGGCTCCCACTGTGGAGGGGCTCCCCCAGGACCCCTCTGGCCTCTCCCACACTGTCTACCCTTTGCCAGCATCCTTCTGAGTCACGGATGTGGGTAACTGCCCCTTCTTTGGTCTTGGCTCTCATGTTTGGATTTCACTTTTCCTCCCTCTCCCGATAAAATTACATCATGTTTGGTTCAGCTCCTGTCAGCATTTCCTATTGTATCTGTGTCCTAATTATGGGGCCCAGCCATTTCCTTCCTTGTACTTTGTCTCGTTTTTCCCCTTCTTAGGGTTTGTAATTCCCCTTTTCTGCTTGGTCCAGCATGCTCTGTGTCCTGCACCCTTCTTGGCAGGCTGCTGCCTCCCCAGCCCAGTCCTGGCTCTCAGTCGGCCCTTCTGACCACAAGTGGTCTTCGTCCTCATCCTGGACTTCCCGGGAGGAAAGGGTTCCACCCTGGACTCACATGCCTTTCTCTTTCTTGAATTACTCCTTCGTTTTATTAAGAAACATTCTTCAGCCGGCCAGCAGTGGCGCCCCCCGTCTCTCCCAAGTTCGAGTCCAGCCTCTGCCGTGATTCCATCTCACAGTCGGGGGGGGGGGGGGAAGAAAGAAACATTCTTCATTTACTTCCTGAGTAAGGGTCTGTCAGAGGCATTTTAAAAGAGACCACCTAGCCAACATGGTGATTTGGTCCCTTTAAAAAACAAAAACAAAAACTGTTGAGGAACTGGAAATTAAATTCAGGAGTTAACACGTTAGGCAAGTAGTTGATATAGGCTCTATGTTCTCGTACCTTAGCTTCCTGAGTGGCTGGGATGCCCAAACCTGTGTCCAAACCCAGTGAGTCCCAGGCATCCTCCTGTCTCCGCCTCCCCAGTGCTGGGATTACAAGTGCCAGCCACCACACCCAGCTTTCTGACATGGGTTCTGGACATCAAATTCAGACCTTCATACTTATGTGGCCAGCACTTTATCAGCTGTGATACCTTCACAGCCCTGGCAGCCCTTACAAACTGTAACCCTCCACCCCCAATTTTGACAGTACTGTTCCCCTGAACCCGGCAGTTCTAGTGTCTCCACACCAGGTGTGAGGCTGGCACTGGAAGGAAGTGACCAGAGAGGCTCTGCTGATGACATTTGACAAGGTGTTGGCTTGAGGAACAGCAGCAGGTGGGGTGGGGACTCCTGCAGATTTCTTTTCTCAGTTTGAAATCCGCTCACAGTAACACAGTGCAGAAGTGCAGTGGAGTTCAAGGTCTCCTTCAGCTGTGTAGCAAGTTCAAGGCCAGCTAAAGAAATAAACTGAGGCCCTAGGTTCTGCAGCACTTTTGCTAAAATTGGAGTAATACAGAGAGGATTAGCATGCTCCCTCCCTATATAAAGAAAAGAAAGAGAAAGAAAGAAAGAAAGAAAGAAAGAAAGAAAGAAAGAAAGAAAGAAAGAAAGAGAAGAAAGAAGTGACTGCCTGCATGGCTGCCAGTGCCGGAGGGGCCCTGTACACCTGAGCCAGGCAGGGCTGGTTCTCGGCACGTCTGGGGAGTCCAGCAAGCCAGGGTGTGGCCCAGGCTGTCACAGGGCCAGCATGAGATTATCAAGGTTGCTGCTGGAACAGGCCAGGGCCAGGCCAGTCCCCAGGAGCTGACTGGCACTCACAGCCTTCAAGCTTTCTCATTGACTCCAGAGTATGCACACCACCAGGCCCACAACGTGTGTGTGTGTGTGTGGGTGTGTTGTGTGTGTGTTGTGTGTACGCGCGTGCGCGCACGCGTACTCCTCTGAGGCTGTTCTCCGGTTTCCTGTCTGTTTGAGACAGGGTCTCTCAGTGGCCAACAAAGCCTTTGTAGACAGTGACAGGCATAAGTTTCTTCACTGCTTTCCCAGTAGTCAGACTCCATCAACCCTCCAAGTCATCCACCACCAAGCCCTGGCTCTCTCTTCCCAGGGTGCAGCCAGTCAGTTTGGGAAATGAGTCCTGGGTTCCCCACAGGGAACGGGGTCCGCTTCCTATGGGAGCATAAGGCTCCTCCCAGAGATGTCCGTGACCCGCACTGAACCGAGTGGCCTTGCGGGCTCCTCCGTTGTTTCACTGTGGCTCTGTGAGGATGACTTTTAGGGACACATTCGTTTTCGTTTTGTTTGTTTGTTTGTTTGGGTTTTAAAGGCAGAGTCGGTCTTGCTGCAGTAGCCTGGTCTGCAGGCTCCAGCCCTCTTGCTTCTGTCTCCCAAACACTGGCAGTTCACCCCTGTAAATTTCTGCTTGCTTGGTCAGGGTCACCTGACTCCCATGGTCCCAGTGGGTCATTTCATGGCTCTGAGACCTGAGGCCCGGCAGCAGGTTGCCCTGACTCAGGCCCAGCTCTCTCTTTGTAGCCTGCTTGCAAGGATGGTTCAATGTGGTATACTGAAAAAAACATGCTGTTCTGATATCTGCCCTGCAGAGGCTGCTGGGAAACTGCCATTACAGACTCAGGACTGGAGCACCCACAGCAGGAGCCAGGCTGAATCGCCTGGGGGTGCCTTCTGGGGGGCGGGGAGTAGGGGTCCATAAATGCATACTGAGCCCAGAGTCTCACACATGCTAGGCAAACACTCTGCCACTGACCACACCCCAACCCCTCTCTTCTAGGTAAGTGCTCTACTACTGAGCTACACTCTCAGACTGTTTCCAGGAGGAGGATGGGGGTCAGTGGGGACAGGATGGGACTCTCAATCATCGGTTTCCCAGGTTGGACTTGAACTCATTTCATATCCCAGACCAATCTTGGGCTATACTGCCTCAGCTTCCCCAGTAGCTGGGACAACAGGCCTGCAACCATCAGGTCTGTTTCTTGACTTTTCCTGGTTCTAAGGTGGGCTTCTGCCACACCCTGTGTGCCTCTTCGTTTAACCCATCCTGTGGGCCATGAAGACCTTGACTTTGGATTTCGCACTTGGGAGTGAAGGTGTGCAGGACACTTCCTTGAGAGCAGGTGGCACGGCCTTACTGTCCGTGCTCCACCATTACTCTGCGGCCTTAGAACGGGCAGGAGATTACGAACACCCAGGATTGATGCTCTACCATCTCCTCGGCTTCACACAAGGACAAGCCCTCCTCCCCCCTCCACCTCCGCTGGGTGTCCATGGCCTGTCACTAGGAGGTGCACTATGTTTCCTAGTGACTTTGCAGTCCTGTGTTACCAGTGAGACTTGATGTCTCTTGTCATTGGGGTAAACTCTGAGGTCATTAATGGGCCCTGGCCTGAGGCAGGATGCCATGCACAGCCGCAGGGAGGCACTACTGGTGACTCTCCAATGATGAGCACTCACCCCTGTGCCACATGTCTCCTGACCATATGCCTTTGCTCCAAATCTGGCTTTGAAGCCTGGCTCTTAAAAAAAACCTTCATGTGCTTGTTTGGTTGGTTTTAAGGCGGGGTCTTACTATTATGCTCTGGCTGGCCTTGAACTCACAGAGATCCGCCTGCCTCTGCCTCCTGAGTGCAGACATTAAAGGGGTGCTGCTATGCACAGAGAAACCTGATTTTTGAGTTTGTGGACATTGGAGTAAAATCGGGTTTATATTTTAGATTCAGAGCTAAATTCAGACTGGTGTGGTGTGCAGGCCTGGGAACCCCGACATGTGGCCATGTTAGATGTTCCAGTCCATCCTGGAACTCCCTCTGTAGACCAGGCTGGCCTCCAACTCAGAGATCTGCCTGCCTCTGCCTCCTGAGTGCTGGGATTAAAGGTGTGCGCCACCACTCATGATGGGATCTTGTCTCAAGGAAAAGAGAGACTTAAATTCAAGCCAGACGTGTAGTGAGTGCATGCCTATTATGTTTCCAGCACTCAGAATCATGAGGCAGGAGGATAGTGAGTTTGAGACCAGCCTGAGCTGCATAGCAAGACCCTCTTTAAAAAGAAAAAGAACCGCAGAGAAAGTTACTGTTCCTTTCTCTCAGCTTGCCAGTTGTACTTTATGTTTGTGGCAAAGCCTCGGCTGGGCCTGAGGGCCCGGGCCGGGGAGGAGGCCAACGGAAATGACCGGACTCTTGAGGTGGTCAGAAGGAGAAGAGCATATGAAGCCTTAAACTAGAGACTTTAAGATTCTATGTGGTGTGCACCCCTCCTTCCTACAGGAGGGTCGTGACCCCAGAAGGAATTCATTCTCCCACCATGCCTCAGGGAGCTTTTGCTGTCCCTTGCTCAGTCCTGAGCAGCTCTCAGGAAGAGGGAGATGGACCAGCAGCCACCCACAGGGTCCCATCCCAGGCCCGAGGGACACTGTGTGGGCAGAAGGCAGCCATGCCAGAGAGCAGCGGCCTGACCTTGTCATTTGCTGCCAGGGGTGTTGGTGGACGAGACCCCCACCCTCGTCAGAGTTTGATTACTTCTCCCTATTTGAAGGGTTTTATTTTTTAACTTTTACATTACATTGTATTTATTTGGTATGTGATGTGTGTGTGTGTGTGTGTGTGTGTGTGTGTGTACACTTTTGTGTCTATCTGCACCACAGTTTACAGGTGGAGGTCAGAGGACAGCCCGTGGGAGTCAGACTCTTCCACCGTGTGGATCCCCAGGGTTAGACTCAGGTGATCTGCTTTGGCAGCAAGCATCTCCACATGCTGAGCCGTCTCATGGGCCTACTAGACACTCTCTTAATCAGTTAGTTCACTCATCAGTCAACCAGCCAAAGCCCTGGGTTCCAGGTGGTGTGGCTGGGTCTGCTTCACAGCCCACAGCTGTGCCGTAGTTACCGGTGGTAGGTCACAGTGGAGCTGATGGCCCAGGGCAGAGAATTCTATGTGCCCCCTCTTCTGCCAGCCAGCAGACCTCACCTCACCACCACCCCACCCCCAGGCCCTCCCTTGCCACAGCATGTTTCAAGTTCCCTTGCGCGGAGTTACTTGCCATCCAAACCTGTTCTTAGGGCGCCATCTTGTGGTCACTTTTATGCTAGCCATGCCTTTGCTGAAGCAGCTGAGGTTACTGCTTTCTTGCTTATTAGAACCTCTTGGCCTGGGGACTTAGCTTCCTGCAGCTCTGGCCTTGGCCTCAGAGGAGTAAAGCATGTCTGTTCTCTCTTGGGATCTTTGGTTGTATTTCTCCAGCTTTCTAAAGCTGGTTGCCCTGTGATTTACCAGTAAGGCAGAAATGACACCTCCATCCATCATCTGTGGGGATTCAGAGACAGTGTCCCCACCCAGAGTCCTTCTTCCCAGGGTCTCTGACTGTGTTTTTTCTTCTCTTTAGTGTCCCCAATTCCTGTCCAGCGAGTCCTCGAGGGGCTGGGTCGTCCAGTTACCGCTTCGTCCAGAATGTGACCTCTGACCTTCAGCTGGCCGCAGAGTTTGCTGCGAAGGCAGCGTCTGAGCAGCAAGCAGAGACGTCTGGCGGGGACAGCCCCAAGGTGTGAACCTCAGATTTGTTGTTAGATGGTGACCAAGACTCCGAAGCAAGGGTCCTGAGAGTGGCTCACTCGGGGTATTCAAGGTTACAGCATATGACTGTGTTGAAGGATCTGTCTACCCATGTTGGTTCCCAAACATGAGCTTTGCCATTGCAGTGAGCTGGAGTCCTGTCCCACTGCAGTGAGCTGGAGTCCTGACCCACTGCAGTGAGCTAGAGTCCTGTCCCACTGCAGCGAGCTGGAGTCCTGACCCACTGCAGTGAGCTGGAGTCCTGTCCCACTGCAGCGAGCTGGAGTCCTGACCCACTGCAGTGAGCTGGAGTCCTGACCCACTGCAGTGAGCTGGAGTCCTGACCCACTGCAGCGAGCCCACTGCAGTGAGCTGGAGTCCTGACCCACTGCAGTGAGCTGGAGTCCTGACCCACTGCAGCGAGCTGGAGTCCTGTCCCACTGCAGCGAGCTGGAGTCCTGACCCACTGCAGTGAGCTGGAGTCCTGTCCCACTGCAGTGAGCTGGAGTCCTGACCCACTGCAGCGAGCTGGAGTCCTGTCACACTGCAGTGAGCTGGAGTCCTGTCACACTGCAGCGAGCTGGAGTCCTGACACACTGCAGTGAGCTGGAGTCCTGTCCACACTGCAGTGAGCTGGAGTCCTGTCACACTGCAGTGAGCTGGAGTCCTGTCCACACTGCAGTGAGCTGGAGTCCTGACCCACTGCAGTGAGCTGGAGTCCTGTCACACTGCAGTGAGCTGGAGTCCTGTCCCACTGCAGTGAGCTGGAGTCCTGACCCACTGCAGTGAGCTGGAGTCCTGTCACACTGCAGTGAGCTGGAGTCCTGTCTCCCACCGAGGTCCTTCCTGTTCCATCCACTGCTAGTCGACATTTCAGGGTTTAATAGTACTGGGAATTGAACCCAGGAGTGGATTCTTCAGCAGGCTATACCACCAATTCTCTTTTGCCTTTTATTTTGGGGCAGGTCTCACTAAGTAACCCCAGCTAGTTTTGAATTTGTGACTGTCCTGCCTCGACCTCCTCAGTAGTTTACGATGACCAGCCTGTGCCACCAGACCAACCACATTTTTTTTTTTTATTTACCTGTCTTTGTTCCTTTCCACCTGGTAGCCAACAGTGTGCTGGGGAGTGAGAAGCTCCAGAAATCAATGATTCAGAACCTGTTTTCTCTCCTGTGAGGTGGGGCTTGGGATGTCTTCTGTTCCTTTCCTTCCTCCGTGTGTCTGTCCGCACACACTTGCATATGTGCAGCTGTGCTAGCCCACACCGTGTCTTTTTCAGCTCTTTTCCACCGTATCTTTTGAGGCAGGGTCTCACTGAACCTGGCGCTCACTGTAGACTAGGCAGGCGGCCAGTGAGCCACTGGGATTTCAGGTGTGACATCCTGTCTTTCCTTTTTCATGGGTGCTGGGGATCCGAACTCCAGTCTTCCTGCTTGCGTGGCAGGCTCTTAATGCACTCAGACATTTCCCCAGCCCCTCTATTTTGTTTTCTGCTTTTTTGAGAGACTCCTGTAGCTGAGGCTGGCCTAACACTCAGAAGTGCTGGGACCACAGCTGTGCATCACACCTGGCCAGAGGCACTATTCTGAGTTTTTTGTTGTTGTTTGGGGTTTTTTAGACAAGGTCTCAACCATAACCAGGGCTAACCTCAAAATCAAGATCCTCCTGCCTCAGCCTTTCAACAGCTGGGAACAGGTGCAGTCAGTCCATTGTCCCATTGTTCAGCAAACACGCTGGTGGATGAGCCGGGCTTCCAGGGTGACTTAACACAGCCACTTTGGTCTGTGTCCGGAGTGGGCGGCCTGGGTGGGGATACTCTGTCCTGCTCCCAATCGCTGTCTTATGTGAACTCTGCCCTCCAGGACGAGTCGAAGCCACCGTACTCCTATGCGCAGCTGATCGTGCAAGCCATCTCCTCGGCCCAGGACAGGCAGCTAACACTAAGTGGCATCTATGCCCACATCACCAAACATTACCCTTACTACAGGACTGCTGACAAGGGCTGGCAGGTGAGGCCCTGGGAGCCTGGGCAGACCTCGTGCTTCACGTAAACCCACAGTAAGGAGGTACCCAGGAGTTTCCCCAGGTGACGGGCAGTATTACCGTACTTCAGCGCTGTGCCAGAGCCGGTATAGAGCTGTTTTCGTCTTGTTTCTGTACAAAGGTCCACGTAGCCCAGGCTTATCTCAAACTTGCATACCCAAGCACGCACTACCAACTGTGCCACATCCCGGCCCCAGAATGAATGCTGTTTTACTGCTTTCCCCTCCATGCCTGATTGCAAGGGTTTTTTAAAGTTGTTTTTAGGCAGTGTCTTGTGCTATCGTTTAGGCAGTCCTCCTGCCTCAGCCTCTAGTGCTGGGATTACGCTATGAGCCACTGCTATGACCTGTTACTGATGGCGTCTGTGCTTCCTGCAGTGTAGCCTCCGTGACTTTAGCCACGCACACACACGCGCGCGCACACACACACACACACACACACACACACACACACATCATTTCATGCAGCAGTCCATGTGTGTGGCTTCTGTGCATTGTACCTCTCATGGCCTCCGAGTTACGCATAATTGGCCTGGATTGAGGTATTTGATTCTTTTCTTCTCTGCTGGCTTATCCAGACTTATCCAGAAGAGCTTTTGTCTCTTTTCTTTTGAGTCAAGGTCTTGTGTAGTCCAGGCTGGCTCTGAACTTTCTGTAGTCAACAGTGAGCCTCCTGCATCCACTTTCTGAGGGCTGACATTACAGAGTGCACACTCCCTATGCCCCTTTCATCTGGTGCTGGGGACGGAGCCCAGGGCTTCCTGAGAGCTAGGCCAGAACTACACCAGCTGAAACACAACCCCAGCTCCACAAAGAACTTTTTTGAGCCAAGGGCTCATTGTATAGCCCAGGCTGACCTTGAACTCATGACCCGCCTGCCTCCTCTCTCTTCCGTTCCTGGGTTGATTCTGTGCACTTGTCCGTTTCTTCCGCAAAGAGCAGTGAAGGATTTTACTGTGTGGAGTTCGAATAGCAGACTCTACCCTGTGCCCCATGCATTCCCCAGGAAGGGTGGTCACCTGCAGCCAGGTGCCTGTCACCAGTTCCTGCTGCTGTCAGCAGATCTGCTCTCTGGTGCCTGTGAACCACAGACGTCTCTCTCTGTCTCCTACAGAACTCTATCCGACACAACCTCTCTCTTAACCGCTACTTCATCAAAGTCCCCCGATCGCAGGAGGAGCCTGGGAAGGGCTCTTTTTGGCGAATAGACCCTGCCTCCGAGGCCAAGCTCGTGGAGCAAGCATTCCGAAAGCGGAGACAGAGAGGTGTTTCCTGTTTCCGCACCCCCTTCGGGCCTCTGTCCTCACGGTAAGCACGCTGGCACTGTCTAGAGGCTAGACCCTCGGGTCACAACGGTGGGGGAGACTTAGTACTGGAAGACTGTGGTCTATGTGGAGGATGACTTCTCTTGGACTCTTAAGCTTTTTCCTTGCTGACTTTCTTTCCATTAATTATTTTACATCCTCCTCACAGCTTCCCCTCCACTTCTCCTCCCAGTCCCTCTCTCTCCCTCCTCTCCTCCCATTACCTCCCAGTCCCTCCCTCTCCCCTCCACCTCTCCTCTCATACTCCCTCCCTTTTGCCTCAGAGAAGGCGGGGCCTCCCGTGACTGTCCACCTGCCTTGGCATTATCTAGTTGTAGGACTAGGCGCACCTTCTCCTATTGAGAAGTGCTTGACAAGGCAACCCAGTTAAGGGAAGGGATCCAGAGGGAGGCAGCAGAGTCAGAGACAGTCACTGCTCCTGCTGCTGGGGACACACATGAAGACCAAGCTGCAGGCTTATTACATATGTGTAGGGGTCTAGGTCTGTCCGAGTATGCTGTCTGGTTGATGGTTCCGTCTCTGTGAGCCCCTGTAGACCTAGGTTAGTTGACTCTAGGCATTCTTTTTTTTTTTTGTTTTTTTGAGACAGGATTTCTCTGTGTAGCCCTGGCTGTCCTGGAACTCACTTTGTAGACCAGGCTGGCCTCGAACTCAGAAATCCGCCTGCCTCTGCCTCCCAAGTGCTGGGATTAAAGGCGTGTGCCACCACCGCCTGGCAACTCTAGGCATTCTTGTGGAATCCTTGATCCCTCTGGCTCCTTCAATCCTTCGTCCCCCTCTTGGCTGGGTTTTAACTCAAGACAGGATCTCACTTTGCAGGCAGGTTGGCCTTGAACTCATGATATCCGTGATGGCCTTGCAGGCATGTACTATGATGGCCCGGCATGATACCCAGCTCTCAGCTATGTAGTCAGTGCGGCGACCGCTGGCTGCTTTTATAGTGTGTGTAGGAGGCTGCGCCAGCCATAATCTGTCCAAAGGGCAGGGTACCTGAGCTTTTTCTGAATGGCCAGAGGCTCTCCTGCTGATGTTGAGACCTTGAGCTCCCTCTACTATTAATGGAGCCATGTTGGGAGCATAACTTGTCTGCTGGCAGCAGAATCGGATGGACGGACTCCACCACTAAGAGCTCCACTGGGCCGTGCACCTGCCTGGCAGGTAAAGGCTATTTGGACAGTTCTCTCTGACCACTTGTGGTCTGCAGGAGCCAGTACTTCCAAGGATAGCTGTTGAGTCTGCCTGCGGTCACCAGCAGATGAGAGACTCCTAACTAGCATGGGTCAGGTGGCCAGCAAGGGGAAGGCACTCTCAGGACTACAGGACAGCAGAGCCTAGTACTTCTGACCCAGTGTCACTCTGAGCCTTGGAGGGGCTTCTTGGGTAGGAGTGCCTGTGTCTGCACTGCCCTCTGGTAGTTCTTAGATATCATAGTCATCGTTGTATGACTATGTATTGGCCATCTAATAGCAGTCTAGGTTTTTGTATAGTACCGGGATTCAATTACCAGCCTCATCCTGGTAGTCAGGGCTTGCTGGAGGATGCCAGGCCAGGCCGGCATTCTACCACTGAGCTGCACCCCAGCCCTGTTTCACTTTTCATTCTGAGTCGGAGTTGTCCAGTCTGCCCTTGAAGTCATCCTGTAGTCCAAGCAGACCTTGAGCTTCAGATCCTCCAGCCTCCGCCTTCCAAGTAGCAAGGATGACAGGCCAGCACTGTTATACCTGGCTACAAGCATTTTCTTTTGACATAGGCTCCTGGAGGGTGGCAAACCTTTTAGGCAGTGAATGCTTCAGAGTAAACGGTTGCTAGGGAGCAGCCCGTCCTCCACCCCTCAGCCTGTGTCATGGGGCACCTACCTACCAAGCTCCCCACTAAGTGCCAATAGCAGTGCTGGGCCTTCATCACCAGGGAAAACCTCAGGGAGCAAGTTGGTGTGGCATGGACACATGGGGAGATGCGGGGTGAATCCCTGGAAGTACGGGCAGAGACACGTGAGGTGCACCTTAGGAATTGTTGGGCAGAGGTGGTGGTGGATGGTCTGTATTCATTGGATCAGACGTAGGGGCAGACATAGGATGTATCGTAAGAATTGTCGAGCGTGGCGTGGGGGTGGCTGTGGGTGTGCCTTTACCACCTCCACCTTGGTGTGTCTCTCTTGTCAGGAGTGCTCCAGCTTCACCCACCCACCCCGGACTGATGTCCCCTCGCTCCAGCGGCCTGCAGACCCCAGAGTGCCTGTCTCGGGAGGGCTCCCCCGTTCCACATGATCCCGACTTGGGTCAAAGTTAGCCTCTGTTCCAGAGTATCGCTATTCCCAGAGCGCCCCAGGTAAGACACAGGTTCATCCTCTTCCTGGATGTGACAGGCTGGATGCCACCCATCCGCATCACTGTCCTCTATGTCATCCTGCAGGCTCCCCTGTCAGCGCCCAGCCCGTGATCATGGCTGTCCCTCCCCGACCTTCCAACTTGGTGGCTAAGCCTGTCGCCTACGTGCCAGCTTCCATAGTGACCTCACAGCAGCCCGCGGGCCACGCCATCCACGTGGTCCAGCAGGCCCCCACCGTCACCATGGTGAGGGTGGTCACCACCTCCGCCAGCTCAGCCAACGGGTACATCCTGGCTAGCCAGGGCTCAACCGGGACCTCCCACGACACAGCAGGCACAGCCGTGTTGGACCTGGGCAAGGAGGCTCGAGGTAACGTGGCCGCAGCTGCGTCCTAGCAGGGCCAGCACAGTTGTCACTGTTAGGCAGGGTGAGCTGGGCCAGCAGAGAGGTGGGTCTTGGTTACTGTCTTCCTGGACAGTTTAAGACAGCGTGGATTCTCCCTGAGGAATTAGTTCTTCCTTCACTGACAGAGCACAAGGCTGCTTATTTAAATTTTGTTTCATTCAAGGGGACATTCAGGATGCAGTCCTAATTTACTTATTTAGAAGATTGGTTTTATTATCATTTTGTGTGTATGGGTGTTTTGTGTCTGCACCACAGTACCTGAAGAGGCCGAAAGGGGGCATCAGAAGCCCTCAGACTGGAGTGGACAGTTGTGAATCCACTATGTGGATGGGCTTAACCATTGGGCCGTCTCTCCAAGCCATTTATTTATTTTTAGACAGTGTCTCGACGTGAATCCCTGGTTGGGCTGGCTTCAGACTCACTGTCACCTTGCCTCAGCAGTGCTAAGATTATAGTCATGCATCCCATGTCTACCTCCAAAAGAAATCTGGTCCTAGGGAGCTATGGCGTAGACATTGGAGGCACACTCAGTTTTGTGAAAGGCAGCCTCAGAACTCTTGGGAAAGTGGTATCTCTTGGTCGTTATCCCCACTGGGGACCCCGCTTCAGTGTTTCTCTGTGCCTTGATATTGTCATTCTAGAGCCTGGCTCGGCCTGATGGCATTGGCTTGTTTACCCAGCTCCTGCAGAGGTGGGCCCAGCTTGGGCTACTCAACAAACTCAAAGCCAGCCTGTGTAATTTAACTAGACTTCGTCTTTTAAAAATTAGAGGGGTGTGGAGTGAGGCTGGGGATGAGGCTCAGTGGCAGAGAGGTTCAGTCCCTTGTACCACTAGGAACAACAGAGCGATAGTAATTACTGTCATAGAAGTGCCACCTCGGCAGAAGAGACAGTCACAGCAGACTGTCCCGTTCCAGACGATGCATTCTGTCACACAGATTAAGTTTGGGTTGGTTGTAGTTGAAGGTATAATTTTGATTTTATTTATTTTCATTTTGGTTTTGGTATTTGTGACAGAGTCTTGTGAAGCCCATACTGACCTTGGACTCGCTCTGTAACCAAGGATGACCTGAAATGCTCGAGTCCCCACCCCCAGCCCCAGCGTGTTCTAAAGCCTGTTAATTTAATCCTATTTCCAAGGATTTTCTTGGGGAGCCCTCTCCCAGAGCTACCCCATTCCCCAGCCCCTCAGCCAACCCCATGCTGGGCATTGGTGGGACTCTATGGCTGGGCCATGTGTGGTTCTGACTGGCTGTCTGCCCCACAGGTTTGGAAGAGAAGCCCACCATAGCATTTGCCACAATCCCCGCAGCCAGCCGGGTTATCCAGACGGTCGCCAGCCAGATGGCCCCAGGAGTCCCTGGACACACAGTCACCATCCTACAGCCGGCCGCACCGTGACGCTTGGGCAGCACCACCTTCCAGTCCGGGCTGTCACTCAGAATGGAAAGCATGCTGTACCCACGAACAGCTTGACTGGCAATGCTTATGGTGAGGCCCCAGCCTGTCTCCAGCCTGAGCCCAGCACTGGGGACCTGCCCTGAGGCAGCGCAGCTCAGGGGAGCGCCTGCTTTCCCCGTGCACTCGGGTCAGTGTCCCGCGTCCCTGCTGCGTGCCAGGCGCTGAGACCACGCTCAGGAAGGAGCACCAGCGGGGTGACCTGGTGTTGGCTAGGGTGACAGTGAAGGTCAGAGGAGGAAGTCAGGCAGCTCACAGCGTGCGGTGCTGCTGACTAGGCTTCTTTGCGCCCAGGCATGGTAGTTATTTTTCCTGTTGCTATAATAAAATACCTGTTACCAAAAGCAACTTCAGGAAGGAGAAGGGAAAGAAAGAAGGGTTCCTTCACTTTGAAGGTTCAGTCCAGCATGGCTGGAAGGCATGGCAGCAGTCGGGAAGCAGAGGGACTTGCTTTTCACTTTAGTTAGTCTTGGAAGCCAGCGTAGGACGGTGTCACCACAGCCAGGATAGGTCTTCTCTCTTCGTGACCCTGATCTAGAAGTCCCCCTTTCAGACACGTGCAGAGGTTTGTTTTCATTGCAATTCTAAATTCCACTAAGGTGATACAAAGATTAGGCATCACAGAGGCACAAGAGGGGAGGGAGGGAGATCCTTGGGGTGACGGAGGCAGCAGGGAAAGGGGCCCTGGGTCCAGTCAGGTATCTGACTCAAACTTGCCATAGGCAGGGAGAAGGAGCCTGTATGAGGAACAGAGAAAGAACTGTGGCTCTGGCTTTACTGCTCGGGTCAATTAGTGGTCAATTAGTGGTGGCCCTTCAGTAACCTTTTCTTCCTACCCCAGCACTCACCAGCCCCCTGCAGCTCCTGGCAGCCCAGGCGAGTTCATCCACGCCAGTAGTCATCACCCGGGTGTGCGAGGTAGGGCCTGAGGAGCCAACAGCAGCCGTCTCAGTGGCAGCTAATGCCGTGCCGACCCCAGCTATCTCCACTACCACATCTGCCTCTTCCAGCGGGGAGCCTGAGGTCAAGAGGTCCCGGGTAGAGGAGCCCAGTGGGACAGGCACCACACAGCCCACAGCTATGGCAGCCACCGCCCCTCAGGGCCCGGGGACCGGCGAGTGAAGTGTCACCTACAGGAAGGTGGAGTGAATCTCACGCCACAGGAGCCCTAGTGGCCAGCAGCAGCACTCAAGGACTGAATGGAAAAGCTCTTGTGAGGTGGCCGCCATGCTCGGACAATTTCCTTTTATCTCCTGTCCTCCCTTGGTTTGAAACAAACAAACAAACAAACAAACACATAAACACGTTCAGACAACTTGATTGTATGAATCTGGGGGTTCTGTGTGTTTATTTACCCCTATCTCATGCCATCGCCTCTTCCCAGTTCTTGGGGAGAAGGTCTAGCCTAGCTCCTCAGGAATGGATCCCAGGCAGCACCCACAAGAAGAGCCTGAGCCCCAGGTCTGGACAGAAGCACAGTGCAAACCCAGGCTCCTCTCCTTGGGCGCGGGTCCATGGACTTCCTGTTTGTGACTGATCCGGGAATAGACCAGAAAACAGAGAACGGCAAGAACTTCCCAGCCACAGGCTAGGATACAGAGCCCTCTCCCCAGAAGTGACAGAGGTTGTGGCATTAATTGGGGTCAGGGAGGTCTACTTTGGCTTTGGACCCTAAATATTTCTTTCACCTAAATATGGAATCTGGGCTCATCTCAAACCTGAGACACACAGAGGGGCCCATGTGTCTTTGAGGGTCTCTTTTGTAGGCAACCAAGCAACAACAGGCCCGGGCACTCATCCACACCAACCCCTGGTGAACATGCTGCTCTCCCCGATAACTCCAAGAAGGATGGGCGGCTCCCACGTTGATGTATCAAAGTGCTTTGGGTTGAAAGTCAGCTCAGGGCCAGTGCCTACAGCACTGGATGAGTCCAGAGCTGCAAGCTGCAAGCAGATATCCAGGGAAACCTGAGCCAGCGCCAAGGGAAATCTGTCGGCCACCGCAGGCCACCCACTCAGCGGGGAGGATGACGGTGCCAACGAGGACAGCAGGGGGTCTGTGATGATCGGCTCACGCGTCTCCCTCCCACCCCCCCATTCCAGTTTCCTGAGAACCCCAAGACCTGTTCAGTTGGAAAATGGAAGCCCTCTCTTCTACCTGAAGCTGGAGTCCCTGGCCGTTATCCTTCGGAAAGGAAACTACCTCTCCGGACAGCAGTCGGTGCCAAGTTTGATTACAGTGCAGCAAGAACCAAAGCATGGGTGTCAGCTGAGGACTTGGACCTGGGGAAGTCCCTCTGTGTGCTGGACAAGCGACCAGCAGCACTTTAACATACACCAAGTCTCACGAGCAGGAGCCATCGACCGTTCCCTCTGTGGAAATTAGAGTTGGTTTTGCAGAAGCAGTCACGGGGCCTGTGTGACAGGAGACGTCAAGGCAGCCAGAAACTCAGTGTTGGTCCTTCTGGAGGGTGATCCATAAGCAGCTGGCAACAGCTTGGACAGAGAGCCCCAGGGGAGATGGCCCTGTCCTTGGTATCAAACCACCCACCAGCCAGCTGCCTTTCTCTGCCTGGTGCCAGTCAGAAGAGCCCAGAGGGCCCTGTGAACAAAGAGCAGGCCGGACAAGCTGCCCTTGCTGGAAGGGACTAGACCTGGAGTCTGTGGTCACAGGAGAGCGGGTGATCAGGTTGGATAAGTCCAAGCTCCCCTGTATGGCTGCTGCCATTGAAGCCACCAGTCCCCCACACACATCGGGGCCAGTGCGGGGCCTGCCTCCTCTTGAGCTGTCTTCCAAGCTCCCCAGCCAGTCACTTCTGTAGTGCTAAGCTTCAAGCTGGAAGTAAGCTGTGGTTTGAAGGCCTCCTGCCTGTGGCCTGGGAGGTTTCAGAGGAGTGGGGCTGGCATGGTAGTGGCTGGGGGAGGGTTTTCCAGGTGGACCTGCCCCTTGGAGTGGGCAGAGGGCGTCTCGCATCTCCCTTTTGTACCTGGCATGAACTTCTCTCTGTGTGCCTGGCATGAGTGTGGGGTTAGGGAACAACGAATGGGACGGAGCTGAGTTGCCTAGGGAGCTGAGGTGGCACGGGACATTGGTGAGCTGCTGGTCTTCCCCTCCAAGGCTGTCCATGGTCACCCTCTAAGGCAGATTAAGATTGTGGATGGGCATGGTAGGCACTGTATGCGGGCCCCTGTGTGGAACTGTGGGTCACCAATCGCCACATCTATCATCAGGGCTCCTCAGTCTGGCCCTGAGCAGGTTGCTGTCTTGGTTCAGCAGGTTGCTGAAATGTTGTGGGCTCCATGCTCTGAGATCACCATTACCAGGGGTGTGGAAGGATGTGGAGAGAGAGTGGGAACACATTGCCCCAGGATATGGCCTTAAGGCCCAGCTGGACAGCCTGAGCTAGACAAGAGGAGGCCAGTCTGCTGCTGCTCTGGGGAGTGGCTTTAGTCATCTACCAGCAGCACCCGTGGCTCATGCCAGCTTCTGCCCACAGCCCATAGCCATAGACCCCAAATAGTCAGTTCTCAGATCAGGGGTGCTCCCATGAGCTCTTAGCCACCAAGTGGTGCTGAGCTAACTAATCCGTGGACACTAGAGCTGGGATCAGGAGCCAGGAGGGCCATGTCCATCCACTGTGTGGACCATCCACTGTGTGGACCATGGCTGGCAACCCTGGAGCACCCCACTAAGCCCTGGGTTGGGGGAACAGTTCAGAAACAGATATGAAGCTTGGTGACCTGTTCCCCAGGCCCCAAAGGGCTCCAGTCTCTGTCACGGCTTCATCTGAGCTTGTCTTCTTCAGTCTCTGTCACAGCTTCATCTGAGCTTGTCTTGTTTTGGTGAGTGTCCCTGGTAGACCAGGTACCTGACTGTCCACACATCTTCTCTCTTCTGCTTCATATCTAGTACTCTCCAGACTCATGCTGCAGACATAGGAGGTCACCATGGTGACGAGAAGTGAAGAGACCCTGCCTGGGAGCCTGCCTGCTCGCTCTGTTATTTCTCCCCATTTTTCTCCCTTCCCCTCTCTCTCTCCCTTCCTTCTCTCTACTTCTCCCTTTCCCTTCTCTTCCAGTCTTTCCCTCCCCCCTCCTTGCCTCTTCTGTCTTCTCCCCCACCTCAGCTTTTAGCCTGGCATCCAGTGCATGATAAGACATGTCTATACCACCAGCTCTTGGAGCCTTGCCTTCGTGCAGGGTGGGGTGTCTGACTCACTGTCCATGAGGAAGCCCCAGGGACATGTCCCTTCTTTCTGCGTTCTTAAAATCTAGGGCCCTATCACCTCCCCAACGCATCCTGCAGCACCAGGCCCGCCAGGGTTCAAGGTAGTAGGCACTGTTCATCTTTCCTCTGAAAGGAAAAATGGTTGTCTACAATATTCTGGGGGAGCTGGAAATGGGCAGAGCCAGGGGATGGAGTCAGTGTCTTCCTTTACAGACAAGGGGACCCCTTGGACAGAAAACAGTGTAAGGTGGGGCTAAAGGTTAGTTAAATGCAAGAAGGACTCCTTCCCCATAGAGAGGAACAGGTCCTCAAACTTCACGTCACCCACACAACATTGCCAACCCTGGGCACCCTGCTCACCCAGCACCCCCTTCCCCGTCCGAACTGCACAGTGCCTGCTTAGAATAAGTAGAAAGGGATTTGAGTCTCAGTGCTGGTGAAAGATTGATCGCTCATGTGTGGGAAACATCACCTCCTGATCAGGAGTGGCAAAGTCACCACAGATGGCCACAGGGTATCCCTTGTTTTAGGTCAGGGTGACAGAGCGGTCGACTATATCCTCGCCTCTGGTCTCTCAGAATACCTCTGCTTAAAAGCAATATTATAAAGGATGAGTCAAGCTGTTCCAAAGATGGCCAATGCAGACACTGGCTTCTCTCCCGAGCAGGGCCTCTGACGGGGTGGGGGGTGGGGGCGGGGGCGGGGTATGGCCAAGGCCTTCCACCTGCTTCTTCAGTCCTGTTCCGGATTTAATGTTCCCTCTCATCTCGGCTGTTTGCCTTTTTGTTTTTTGTTTTTTGTTTTTTGTTTCTGTGCCGAAAGCTGCTACACTGGTGACACAGTAGGGTGTGGCCTAGGTGCCCCCACAGACTGGCATGTGGCACCCACTTCCCACAGCCTGGGGTTGTCCAAGAGGCTTGTTCCTGGGGTTGTCACTTCTCTCTGTCTGCCCTTCCCATCACCAGCCCCTGAGGTCGCTCGCAAGTGAATGTTTTTAACCAACCACAGATACTTCCTTTGAAGTGAAACACAAGCCCATTTCACTGACTTCCTTTAGGGAGAACAAACGCTCCCTGAGTGGTCCTGGCTGCTGGTCCCACCTGCTCCCCTGCTCGCCCACACTGCCCCATGCTTCCCTCTAGCAGGCCTCAGCTCTGCTGCTGCAGGAAACATTTTAGAACCTACCCCCGTGGGGTCGGGGCACAGCAGCCTGGGCAGGACTGTCCCCCAGATGAGGGCAGCCACATGCCTTCTCCAGAGGTACCACTTGGGCGTGAGGCAGGACAGAGGATTATTGGGGGGTGTGGGGAGGAGTGACCAACTAGAAGGAGAGCGCTTGGCAAGAGCTAGCGGAGGTGAGCGAGGTGAGCCGGTGGGACTGGAGGCAGAGGCCTGCCCTCACCCCATCTTAGCCTCACAGCTGGTGCAGGCAGTGGTCAAAAGCTGATCCCTTAATGAGGATATCTCTCTCTCTCTCTCTCTCTCTCTCTCTCTCTCTCTCTCTCTCTCTCAGTAAATACTTCACTCAGAGTGCTTCGGTCACACTGAAAAGCAGCATGTGTGTTTCAGGGCTAAGCTGTCAAACACAGGCCAGGCCAGCTAGGCCCCCCAGGACCACTTCCCCCCAAGCCCTTGTCTGCACCCAGGCCCCACCTTGTGAGAGTCAGAGGGTTAGAAGAGCCTGCTGCTTTACCTCTGCAATCCTGTTCCTCTGACTACTCATAAGGTGACCCGTGTGGAGGAACCTGGGCCCCAGGCACCCCAAAAGCCTGGGTGCAGACAGTGGCTAGGCATGGTCCACAGCCCCTGCCACCGTTAGAGCAACCTCAGCACTGTCCCGAGTCCCTGGGACTGGCTGACCCTGCTGGAATGATCTCCGTGGTCCACCAAGTGTCCATGTTCTCTGTCCTGTATGTATCCAAATGGCACCTTGGCTTCTGAGTCTGAATTCGCTGGTTTAGAACTTTTGTTTTTAATTGGTAAAGCTGGGGATTCAAAAACCTAACATCTTCAATTTGGTCCCCCTCTCACATCTTCTCTTAACGTCCTTCGGGGAGGGGCATTTGGGATCCCTGATAATACCTTAGCTTGATTCCTGGGCTGGGAAAAGGTGGTGGGGGTGGGAAGGGGTGACCCAAGCTGTTTCCAGGTCTCTCCTTGGATTCTACTGTGTTCTGGGGGGGCGGGCAGCAGCTGTGCACGTGTGAGGGAGGGGCTAAAGCCGCTAGTGAGGTGGTTCTTTTTCTTAACTGAATGATAATTCTGTAAAAGTAATTGGGGGGGAGGGTATTCAGGGAGTGTGTGTGTGTGTGCGTGCGCGTGTGCGCGAGAGCATGTGTGATTTTTGTTTTGTTTCGTTTTCTACAGTGGCTGTCAAGTATTTTCATGATATGTTTAACACGTAGTGCTTTAAAAGCAGTGGTACCCAATACGTGGGAATCCGAGTTCCAGAGCTGGGCGCGCCCCACCTCCGTGAGCAAAGGTCCCACTCTGGAGGGGTAAGAAAGGCCTGCGGACCCCACACCAAGCAGCAACACCTGGGCGTTCATTTCAAACGGGATACAGTATTTTTTTATAACAACCATCCTTTTTTAAAAAAAAAAAAAGTTTTGACACCTGAATGTGATTTCTAACTATTATTAGACGTTAATGTTTTAAAGCTATAACAAAGTAGAAATTTCTACTTTCTTTTTCATTCATTTGAACTGTTCTTTTATCTATTCAGTTGTTGTATGTGGGTGGGAAAGCTCTGTTTTCTCCTCTTAGCATCTGTTTCTATAACCAGAAATAAAAATTATATATGAAAGAGATGTACCCAAGGGTGTGAGTGGTCCCTGGGGGTGACTGACTGTGGGAGGGCAGACAGACCAACCGATGGCCTGGACACACACTCCTGCTCCTGGGAGTGAGAGCCCCGACCCCCAGGTGTTTCCAACATGGGAGGCAAATGACCAGGGACTCTTGTTTCCTTCCGTGCCTCCCAGGTGCCCAGTCCAGGAAGACATAGGGTCAAGAAGAGTCCTGCAGGTGTCGGTGATCTGAAGACTGTTGGGTCCTCTGTCAGTCGCCTGAGCTCTGAGCATACAGAGATGGTATACAAATGGCAAGAGCTAGTCCATCTCTCCCTGACTTTTGACACAGGTCCACCACCAGGCCAGGGTGTGTCTGCAGGTGCCTGTGTGTCCTAGTTACTTGCTGGTTGAAGAGACACCATGGCTAAGGAAGGGGGGGGGGGCATTTAATTTGCGGCTCAAAGTTCCAGAGGGTTAGAGTCTATGAACATCATGACAGGGAGCATGGCAGCAGACAGGCAGGCATGAGGTTGGAGAATTTACATATTGAGACAGCAGCTACAGGACAGAGTGAGCTAACTGGGAATGCTGTGGGCACTTGACTGGAGGCCACGCCTCCTAACCCTTCCACACAGTTCACCGACTGGGGTCAAAGCGTTCAAGTGTATGAGCCCATGGGAGCCGCTGTCACTCAAACCACCGCCCCATGGCTGCCTCAGTGGCCCTGGCAGACATCCTGACACTCAGCCGGTGAGAAGCAGCCCACTTCTCCCTTTCTCTGTGTACATGTTCTTGGGTGTGACTGCACATGTGTGTGCACCTGTGTGTACATTTGTATGGAGGCTGAGGACAACCTCAGCTGCTGTTCCTCGGGCGGCGTGTGTGTGTGTTCACATGTAGAGGTAGAGGCATAGGCATGCACTGGCCACAGGACACATGAGCATATCCGAGGACAACCTTCAGGTGCCCACCTTCACTCACCATTACTTACACCATGTCTGAGACAGAATCTCTTTACCATTACATAAGCCAGGCTAGCTCATCCTCTGACCTCAGGAGATTCTCCTGTCTCCTCCGGCTCCTGCGGGTGTGCTGGGATTACACATCCTTACACTATGTGGGTTCTGGGGACCCAAACTCAGCCTGTCAGGCCCGTGTGCCAATCACTTTCATGTATTGAGTCATCTTTCTTGCCCTACCTTGCAAAGTAAGCTAGGTTGGCTGGCCGGCCAGCAAATCCCAGGGATACTCGGATCTCCACTTTCCCTGCTGGGATTACAAGTGTGGGCTTTATTTTCACATGACCTCCCAGGGATGGAACTCAGGTGCTCGCTTTACTCATGGAGCCGTCACCACTTCCGCCCGTTTCCCTCTAAAGCCTCGCTTATTCTAGGTCACTAGGCACTAGGCATTGACAAAAGCCAGGAAGACGCGGACCCAAGTGCCTTTCCCACCGTGACAGCTCCTCAGTCTACTATCAGTTTCCTTTTCCTGTGTGTGAATAGGCACCCTCCCCCCAACCCAAACGGGTGAATGGCGCCAAGGCCTCATCTCAGAACTCAAGACTAGCAAGACACTCTGTATTTTTGCAGCGGAGTGCCTCAATTTATAAAAACGTGTGTAACACACAGCTTTTGCTAAGGATGTTGTCTACCACCAAGTCACGCCCCCAGCCCCTCACTGGGGTAAGTCTAGGCAGGCCCCCTACTGCTAAACTATGTGCCCAGTCTCTCCAGGCCTAGAGTCCACCACTAGCAGTTCCGGGATCAAAGGAAACTGTTCCGGGGCCAGGAGCTCTGGGCTCCAAGCACCACGGTTCCATGGCTCCCTGGCTGCTGGCTGACGTGGATAGATGGCTCCGAGAGGCCGGGAATCGGCTTCTGTACTGCATACAACATTTTGGACAAGGCCTCCGCCCCGCCCACCTGCCGCAGGACCAGAAACTGGTGATCCTTTGCGGGGGGGGGGGGGTCCTCCTGCGTGGTGTGGCATCGGAAGCCGGCAACTAGCGCTCCAGATTCTCCCACGTGACGCAGCTAGGCTATGGGAGGGAGGTGGGGCACGGTCCGGTCACATGACACGTCATGTGACACGATCCCGGAAGTCTGCGGCAAGGCTTCGGGCGCCCGTGAGCTTGGAGCTGTGGCGGCATGTTCTCGGCGGGCTCGGAAAGTCTGCTGCACCAGGCCAGGTCTGCCGATCTGGGGCCGGGGCCACGGGTGTGAGACGAAGCCGGGGAGGAGCAGGGAGGCGGTGGTCCCGCTGCGCGGCTCGGGTCCCGGGCTCGGGGCGGCCCGCGTGGAGTGTGGGGCTCACGATCCAGCTAAGGAATCCTCCCCATCGTGTCTGGGGCCATGCTAGTGCTGGCCCTGCACTGAGCGTCTAGGTTGCGCCTTCCTTCCCAACTAGCTAAGACTTGATGGTACGTGATTCAACGAAGGAAACGACTACCAGAAGCCCAGACCTGATGCATTTGGTAAATTTAAAAAGCAAAGGGACAAATCTGGATTCTGAGCTGGGCCACTCGTGGGGAAGAGTAGAATGAATAAGGTGTCTGGGATCCCCCGGAACTAGAGCCTGAAAGAGTTAAAAGTCTGGAGTCTGCGAACATGACAGAACTCCGAAGATATAGGTAAAAGTGCTCACCACCGAGCCTGACTCCCTCGAGGTCCCTCCCCCTGGGGACCTCGGGGAGGAGGGAGAAAAATCAACTCCCAAAAGTTGTCTTTGGATCTCCACTCGAGTACCCCAACATGTACATAAATAAATGTAATAAATTGAAGAAGAAGAAGAAAAAAAAAGACAGTTCTCTTAAGATCTATTAGGGAAATGGTTGGTGACTCAGCCACACAGTCTGCCCAAGGACCCACAGCCTTTCTTGCCTTCAGTAGTGGGTGGATACTTTTCATTTTAAAGCAGTGTGTTGCGTGGGGACTTTCTCGTGCCAAACACTCAGTCCCAGAGTATTTGAGTTAGGGCAGTGACATACTATATCAGGCTTATCTTACACTCTGCTGTAATCTTTCCTCTTCATTATAGAAGCTTCACACTGCCCTTCTCACAAGCCTCACTGAAGCAAGTTTAAAAGGCAGCTTTCAGCCAGGCAGTGGTGGCCACACCTTTAATCCCAGCGCTTGGGAGGCAGAGGCAGGCGGATTTCTGAGTTCGAGGTTAGCCTGGTCTACAGAGTGAGTTCCAGGACAGCCCAGGCTATACAGAGAAACCCTGTCTTGAAAAAACAAAACAAAACAAAACAAAAAAGGCAGCTTTCAGCAGGTGTGAGTGCAGGCGATGACGCTCAGAGCACTTCCTTATTATGTGTAAGAACCTGGGAGTAGGGGGAGCCCGACAGGGTTGGGCACACTATAGACCTTGGGAAGATGAGGAAGGGGGCTAAAGAGTTTGAATCTGGGCTATGTAGTAAGTTCAAGGCTAGCCAACCTGGGCTACATAGCAAGATTCTCTAAGGGAGGGAGAGAGACAACTTGAACTAAATATTCTTGACTTTTGAAAGACTCATAAAACCTTTTACTGGCACGTGGAAGTTGAGGCAGGAGGATTGCTGCAAGCCCCAGGCTAGCCTGGGCTACAGAGTGAGGCCCTGTCTCCAAGAGGAAAAAAAAAAAAACCACCTTAAAAGAGTGTTTTCCTTTTGCCATTGAAGCAACAGAACAAACCTGTATGCCTCACCATTAAGGGGTATCACTAAGAAACTGGGGGTGCTGCATCTCAGTTCCAGGGAAGGAACCTGTCTGTATCCCAGTTCCTATAAATTCACCCCCAGGCACTGTGAGCCTGGGTGGGTTACTTCCCTGCCTTGTTAGGGACAGTTCCCCGCTGGGGGTGTGGCTTAGCAGCACTGTGGTCTCTTCCTTCCCTAGGGAGATCCAGGATGAAGAGTTACAGCGGTTCTGTTCCCGGGTCACTAAGCTGCTGCAGGAAGCCCCAGGGCCAGCCACCGTGGATGCCCTGCAGAGACTCTTCCTCATAGTCTCAGCCACCAAATACCCCCGGAGGTGAGTGTGGATCCCTGTGCGTCCACCAGACAGGTCCCAGCCAGTTTCCCTGGGATGCTAGTGTACTTGACATGGGTCTCACCTTCCAGGCTGGAGAAGATGTGTGTGGACCTGTTGCAGACCACTCTCTGTTCGCCCACCAGCCCTGAGCAGCTCCAGGTCCTCTGTGCTGCTATCTTGAGAGAGAGGTCACCTTTTAATGACCTGACCCTGTCCTGTGATCACACCCAAAACACCCGGCAGCTCAGCCTTGTGGCCTCTGTGCTCTTGGCCCAGTAATGCAATTGCCACCATTGGGGGAGGGGGAGGGGGAGGTGGAGAGTGGCATCTTTTTCTGGTGGTTCTGAGGGTCTCAGGAATACAGAGAGCTGGTTTATGTCCCTCCATATACCTATGTGCTACAGGGACCCAGTCAGGTAGTGGTCTAATGACTATCTCAAGTGTGCATAGACCCTGCCCTCTCCTGTCTTGTACACACATACATACATACACACACAGAAACATACACACAAACATATACACACACACACACACACCAGGTCTCTGTTGATAGCTAAATCTGACTTCAGAGCCTGGGCTGCCCGTGTGATATTGCTGAACACCAGGTCCCCACACTAAAGACCGACTGTAGTGTACTTTCCAGACACTCTGGGGATTGAACTCAGGGTCTTGAGCTGGTAAGACACTTGCTTTACCAGCTGAACCGTGTCCTCGGCTCCCTGTCCTGCTTTGAAGGGAGACAGAAAAGGAGAGACCAGATGTGTGAGCCAGCGCATCTTCAAGATCCTGGAGAACCGGCAACCTGAGGGGCCCAGTGTCAGGCCCCTCCTCCCCGTCCTGTCCAAAGTCATTGGTCTTGCCCCAGGCATCCTCATGGAAGGTACAAGAGCTTCTTTCCAAAAAGCCTCCTTGGCTCCTTTCCACAGCGGCCGGCCATAGTGTAGGGTATGGTGGAGGGAGGAGTGAGCTGTCTGGAGAACCCTGATTAGCTTACCAGGTTGCAGCCATGGTTTTGGGTTCTGTTGAGCCCCAATTTCTCTTGAACAAACTCAGCATTGCCTGGGAGTCTGGGCATTTAACCCCCACTGTACCCCTCCCCTCCTACAGACCAGACCAACCTGCTCAGCAGAAGGCTGGTAGACTGGCTTCGCTACACCAGCATCCAGCAAGGGCTTCCGTATTCAGGGGGCTTCTTCTCCACACCCAGGGCCCGGCAGGTGAGTCCCCACTGCCTCAGAATCCCGGGAGTTGAAAGCTCCATCCCAGGCTGGGCATGTGGCTCAGTTGGTAGAGCTTTTGCCTAGCATGTATGAGGCCCTTGGTTCAGGCCCCAAAACCACATAGACCCCGAGCCTAGTGGTGCATTCTGTGTTGGCCGTGCACATCTGCAAAGCTGGGACAAACCTGGAATCCCAGAACCGAGGAGGCAGAAGCAGGAGAATCAGGATTTCAGAGTCGTCCTTGGGTACACTGTAGCAAGTTTAAGGACCTGAGACCGTGTCACAAAAACAAAACCAACCCTACTCTCTTCTGAGAGAGCTCACTCTCTGTCCCACGCATGGGTACCACACATAGCCAGTCTCAGCAGGCGGGTTCCTGTGAGTGCTGCCTGTCCTCTCATTGCTGTCTCCACTTCAGAGTGGATGGCGCCCTGGGATGGGGGTGGGCACTTTGAGTCTGGCCAGCCCTAGCTCCTCAGCTCCTCCTGCTCGGTGCCTGCAGAACACTGCACAACACGTCTGTGCTGGAGTCAGTATCGAGTGTCTCTAGGTCTTGGGGTAGACCTGCGTGGCTTGAGGATGTGGGTGCAGCCTGCAGTACAGCCTTGGGGGGCCAGGTACTGCAGGCTTCCGCGTAGTTGATGAGCCCAGCTACCTCATCTCCAGCCCTGTCCTACCTCCCACAGCCCGGTCCCATCACTGAGGTGGATGGAGCGGTGGCTTCTGACTTCTTCACAGTACTCTCCACGGGCCAGCACTTCACGGAGGACCAGTGGGTGAACATGCAGGCCTTCTCCGTGCTGCGGAAATGGCTGCTACACAGTGGCCCTGAGGAGCCCAGCAGTCCAGATGCAGGTGCACCCGGGGTGGGACAGGGCACCGAGGGGCAGGGAGCACAAGTACACTGTGGCTTAGAGGCAGGTAGAGAAGGTAGGCAGGAGGCACCTGTGGCCTACACTGTACCCTAGACACACACCATTGGTGTCCATAGGCCAGGCAAGGTGTGTGTTGAGTTTGGAAGTCAGCAACAGGGCTCACTGACCCCAGGAAGAACCAAAACCACAGACCAGTACCATTTGTAGGCATACCAGTGTCTACAAAGTATTCTGAGGGTTCCCAGAGAGCCAGACAGCTGATCCAAGGCAGTATTCCCAGGCCCATCTGATCTCGCCCCATCTGCAGACTCGGATTATAGATAGTCAGACTGAGCTGCTCATGGTGGTGTGTGCCTGTGAACCCAGCACTTAGGAGCTGAAGGCAGGAGGGTCAGGGGTTCAAGGGCAGTCTGAGCTACATAGTTGGAAGATGGCCTGGGTTGTTGAGACCCTGTCTCAAAAACAACACAAAACAAAGTGTAGTGACAAAACAAAGTGTACCATGCCAGCACTGTGGACTCTGAGGCAGGAGGATTATAAGTTTGAGATCAGCCTCAACTACATAGCAAGACCTTGTTTTGTTTTTAAGATTTATTTATTTTCTGTATATTAATTAGTACACTGTTGCTGTCTTCAGACACACCAGAAGAGGACATCAGATCCCATTACAAAAGGTTGTGAGCCACCATGTGGCTGCTGGGAATTGAACTCAGGACCTCTGGAAGAGCAGTCAGTGCTCTTAACCACTGAGCCATCTCTCCAGACCAAGACCTTGTTTTAATACACTAAAAACCAAACAGAAAAACCAATCAGCAGCCCAGACAGATGTGTGCACCTGGCACCGGGTGACAGCAGCCTCATACTTCTGAACACTGGGAGGCTGCCAGAGCGTGTCCCATGCCAGTCCGCCATCCACACGGACGTCAGGGTGTCCTTTTCTCTTACAGATGACAAGTCAGAGCTGGAGGGCTCCACCCTGTCTGTGCTGTCTGCGACCTCTACTGCCAGCCGACTGCTGCCCCCTCGGGAGCGGCTGAGGGAGGTGGCCTTCGAGTACTGCCAGCGCCTGTTGGAGCAGAGTAACCGGAGTGAGTCCCCAGGCTACCAACACCTGACCCCAGCCCACACTGCCCTCCAGGGTGGTCTCTTGTCACATGACTGCTCACGTCTGCTGCCACTTAGGCGACCTTGTGGGGCTGTTTGGAGACAAGCCAGCTGTTTTTGTTCCAGGAGCACTGAGGAAGGGGGACTCGGACCTACAGAAAGCTGTAAGTAGCCGGCAGGGTAGCCGGGGCGGTGCTGCCCGGACCGTGACACAGCTCGGTGTCCCTGCAGTGCCTGGTGGAAGCTGTGCTGCTACTGGACGTGCTGTGCCGGCAGGACCCCTCCTTCCTGTACCGCACCCTCTCCTGCCTGAAGGCCCTGCACAGGAGGCTGGGCGAAGACCCAGGCAGCGAGCGGGCACTGGTGCCCCTTGCCCAGTTCTTCCTGAACCATGGTGAGTCTGGGTGCATGGGAATTAGAGCACACAGAGCAGGTTCTTCTAGACACTTAGAGACTATCACATTTATATTTTGTTTATTCGTAGTGCTGGCCATGGAACCCAGGTCCTTCACATATTAGTCAAGTGCTCTACCACTGAGCCACACCCCAGCCCCTCACTGGGGAATGCTAGGCAGGGGCTCTACCACTGAGCCACACCCCAGCCCCTCACTGGGGATTCTAGGCAGGGGTTCTACCACTGAGCCACACCCCCCAGCCTCTCACTGGAGGATTCTAGGCAGGGGCTCTACCACTGAGCCACACCCCAGCCCCTCACTGGGGGATTCTAGGCAAGGGCTCTACTACTCAGCCACACCTCAGCCCCTCACTGGGGGATTCTAGGCAGGGGCTCTACCACTGAGCCACACCCAGCCCCTCACTGGGGATTCTAGGCAGGGGCTCTACCACTGAGCCACACCCCAGCCCCTCACTGGGAGATTCTAGACAGGGGCTCTACCACTGAGCCACACCCCAGCTCCTCACTGGGGGATTCTAGGCAGGGGCTCTACCACTCAGCCACACCCCAGCCCCTCACTGGGAGATTCTAGACAGGGGCTCTACCACTGAGCCACACCCCAGCCCCTCACTGGGGGATTCTAGGCAGGGCTCTACCACTGAGCCACACCCCAGCCCCTCACTGGGGAATGCTAGGCAGGGGCTCTACCACTGAGCCACACCCCAGCCCCTCACTGGGGGATTCTAGGCAGGGGCTCTCCCACTGAACCACACCCCAGCCCCTCACTGGGAGATTCTAGGCAGGTGCTCTACCACTGAGCCACACCCCAGCCCCTCACTGGGGATTCTAGGCAGGGGCTCTACCACTGAGCCACACCCCAGCCCCTCACTGGGGAATGCTAGGCAGGGGCTCTATCACTGAGCCACACCCCAGCCCCTCACTGGGGGATTCTAGGCAGGGGCTCTCCCACTGAGCCACGCCCCAGCCCCTCACTGGGGGATTCTAGGCAGGGGCTCTACCACTGAGCCACGCCCCAGCCCCTCACTGGGGGATTCTAGGCAGGGGCTCTACCACTGAGCCACACTCCAGCCTCTCACTGGGGGATTCTAGGCAGGGGCTCTCCCACTGAGCCACACCCCAGCCCCTCACTGGGGGATTCTAGGCAGGGGCTCTACCACCGAACCATACCCCAGCCCCTCACTGGGGAATGCTAGGCAGGGGCTCTACCACTGAGCCACACCCCAGCCCTCACTGGGGGATTCTAGGCAGGGGCTCTACCACTGAGCCACACCCCAGCCCCTCACTGGGGGATTCTAGGCAGGGGCTCTACCACTGATTTTAATCCCAGCACTCTTTTTATTTTGATTGCTTTGTTTTATTGTTCTTGATTGCTTAGTTCTGGTTTTTTCATGTGTAACTCTGGGTGACCTGAAACTCATGGAGGTCCACCTGCCTCTGTTGCCCACATATTGGGGTTAAGAGTATGTCACCATACCCAGTGTCTTGGTCAGGGTGTCATTACTGTGATGAAACATAATGGCCAAAGAAAGCAAGTTGAGGAGGGAAGGATTTATTGGGCTTACACTTCCAGATCACAGTCCTTCACTGGAGGAGGGCAGGGCAAGAACTCAAGCAAGGCTGTACCTAGAGACAGGAGCTGATGCAGAGGCCATGGAAGGGTACTTCTTACTGGCTGGTTATCCATGACTTGTTCAGTCTGCCTTATAGAACCCAGGACCCACCATGGGCTGGGCCCTCCCCCATTGACTGCTAATTGGGAAAATGCCTTACAGCTGGATCTGTGCTCTGTGGTCTCAGGGAGGTGGCAACATCTCCAGGAGACATGTTATGTTCAGCGGTTCGGCCAAGCTGGCTGAGCGCTGGCCTACACTAGGAATCCGTATTCTGCATCACCACAGATGCTACCTGTGTAGAGCCTGATGACCTGGCGGTGTCTGGTGTCTTTCAGGGGAAGCAGCCGCCATGGATGAGAAGCCGTCTACGGGCAGCTGCTCGGCAGCCTCCCTTCCGAGCGCTTCCACAGCCCAACAGTGGCCTTCGAGGTCACACACTTCTGCACGCACAGCCTGCCTCTGTTCGATGCCCACTTTCTCAGCCTTCTCAGGTTGAGCTTCCCAAATCTACTCAAGGCACGTGTGGGCCTCATGGGGTGGTCCAGGCTTCCCTTTTCAGTTGATTTCAGTTTGGGGTGCAGTGAGGTGTGAGGCTGGGGATCCCCGTGTATCATAGCATTCAGAGTTATCTCAGGCCACTACATGGGAACCAAATAAGGTGCTTCATACATGTAGTCTCAGCACAAGGGAGGATGAGGCAAGGGGTCAGAAGTAGGAGTTCAAGGCCTGCTTTGGTCACATAGCAGTTCCGGGCCAGCCTGGGCTACGTATGTGACACCCTGTCTCATAAAGCAAACAAAGCCAGATGTGGTGAAGTGGTGCACACTTTTAATCCCAGCACTCTGGGTCTGAGGCACAGGATTTCTAAGTGTTTGAGGCCAGCCTGGTCTACATAGTTCCAGGCCAGCCAGGGCTACAAAGAACAAGAAAAACCAAGGAGCTGGAGAGTTGCTTGGTGGGTAAGAGCACTGGCTGCTCTTGCAGAGGACCTGCACATGGGATCTCACGGCCATCTGTAATTCTTAATCCCAAGGGACCTAGCACCCTCTTCTGACCTTTACAGGCACTTCATATAACCCACTAGGGTCTCTGTGTGTCCGTCTGTCTGTGTGCACGCTTGTATCCTGTGTACGTGAGTCTAGGTGTATGTGTGTGGAGATGAAACCACAACCTTCCACCCTGTCAGCTGAGACAGGGTCTCCGTTTGCTAGCCTGTGTACGCCAGGCGAGTTGGCCTGTGGCTTCCTGGGACTCTCTTGTCTGTGCCTCCTCACATAGGAATACTGGAGTCTCAGACGCGTGCTGCCCAGGGCAGCTTTACGTGGGTTACGTGTCTGGGCTTAGAGCTTCAGTTTTCATCATGTTAACCATCATCTCAGCATCTCCCTTTACTGGGAGCTCACAGTGTGCCCAGGCTGGGTGGCCAGCCAGCCCCAGTGACACCAGTGACATCCTGCCTCTGCCTCCCCAGCACTGGGCTCTGGGTACACACTGTTGCGTGCTTTTTACAGACCCTGCTTGTGCAATGTCACCTTACTGTCCGAGCCATCTCCCTACCCCAAAACTCACTCCTTTTTCTATAGAAACAAGTAATTCAGAAATGTCTACCTTCGTTGCCAGCATAAAATTGGCTGCAAAAGAAAAAATAAAATAGCAAATGTGACCAGAGAGGTGACTTCCGCTGTAAAGTCACTTGCTGTAGACCTAGCAGTCAAGAGTTGTGTCCCTGGGACCCACATGGTAACGGGAGACAGCCTTTGACTTCCACTCCTGTGCACTGTGCACACACTCACATTAGCAGTAGTAAAACCCTTGCAACATGGCCAAAGACAGCTTCATCACAGTGTGGGAAGGAGGGGGTGGGTCAGGTGTCCCTGTCTAAACAGTGTCTTTGTGCAGTGAGGGGACAGTAGGAGGCCACTGGATGAGGCGTGGCCAGCTAGCATCTTCTCGCCTGCTGAGCCATTGTGTATATCATTCCCCTCCCCCCCGCAGTTCCTGGCTTGGAACAGCCCTCCTCTCACATGCCGAGTTTGCGGTACTCCTCCCAGCTCTGGTGGACGCTGGCACTGCTGTGGAGATGTTGCATGCACTGCTTGACCTGCCCTGTCTGACTGCTGCCCTGGACCTACAGCTCAGGTGGGCCCACTCTGGCCTGGTCAGCCCTGTCCCCTCCCGTGCAACCTGGCACTAGCTCTGCTCCTTACTGCTCCCAATCTCCTGGGCCAGGCCTCAGGTCACAGACAAGTACATCTCTAGGCCATTTGCCATCCACTGGAATAGCCCTGAGCCCCCAGGTGCCTCAGCACTGTTCATCCAGGAGAGCCTCCCATGCTGCTGTACAGAGCCGTTCCCCAGCCCTGAGGGCCTGCAGTGTTATAACCAGTACCCCAGCATCAGGTCAAATAGCACTGTAGTTGACTTGTGCTAAGAGCTGCATCCCAGCCTAGCCTCTGTCCTCTTAGGTCCACACAGACCCTGTCGGAAAGGCCGCTTTGGGATGTCTCCCTCAGAATCCCCAGCTGTCTAGAGGCCTTCCAGGACCCACAGTTCCAAGGACTCTTCCGGCACCTGCTTCGTACCAAGGCCAGCGGCTCCACAGAGAGGTGCGATTCAATGCCAGAGACTAGCCTATATGTTCTCGGCCTCAGCCTGAGGAGACAGCCATGGTCCCCATCACTACTGCCGTGGGCACGGAGGGAATTTGCCCAGCCCTCATTTGATGCTTGTGCAGTCCGCTATCCAAGTAGGAAAACTAAGACCTAGTATATTCTGCGGAGTGGGAGGACCAGGGTGGTCGACAGGCCTCTCAAATCAGCGCTTGCTGCCCTGTCCCTGGCTCTGCTGTCTGGGAGCCCCTGACACCTCCCGGCCTCCTCGAGCCCCATGAAGCATGTAATCCCAAGGAGTGACTGAACCATGACCACCTGTAGGAAGGAACTGCAGGCTTGCACTCAGTAGCCTCCTTGTGTCCCCAGACTGACACCACTTCACCAGGTGCTTCAGCCCATGGCCAGCTGTGCCCGGGTAACCCAGTGCGCGGAGGCAGTACCTGTCCTGCTTCAGGCCTTCTTCTCAGCCGTGACCCAGGTGAGCCACTGCCCAGGTGCCCTCCTCCATAGATATCACATAGGAGGGACTGGACCCCACAGGAGGTTTGTCCTGCTGCACTCGCCATGGCTTCTCTGAGTAAGAGAGACAGAGCCTCAGGACAGGGTGGGCACATGACACTTGAGGCTGGCAGCACAAGCTAGAGCCAGAACAGCATGTGTCCCAGTACCCCACCATAGCCCAGTGGTTCCCTTCTGGCTGCATGTCCACAGGTCAGATGACTAGAAGCCCTCAGAGCCGCGTGAGGTAGTCTAGCAACAGAATGGGCAGTTGGGGTCACTCAGCCAGACAAGATGGAGCCTTGGTCTCAGGGAACAGGCTTCCTTTATTTATGTTTGGTTTTGAGACACCACCGTTCTGTCTAACCCTGCTAGTCTGGGGCTCACCATGTGGACCAGCCTGGCCTCAAACTCTTAGATCTGCCTGCCCCTGTCTGTCTCCCCGTGCTGGGGTTAAAGGTGTACACCACCACAGCCTGCAACAGAGCGGAGTTCTCAAGGGAGCTGCGGGGCAGGAGCTGGGGCCTCCGAGTCCTCTCCCAGCCCAGCGTGCCCCGCATGCCCCAGGTACTGGGGAAGGCAGGCCAGGAATGAGGCTCTTCAACCCCAAGTCATGGTTCCTCTTTTGTGGCCTCGCTCCTCCCAGAGGGTGGAGGATAACAGCACCCACTGCTCAAGACTGAGCCTGGTTCTCTTCTTGATCCCAGACTGCTGACGGGGTCCTGATCAACCAGCTGGCACTGCTGCTCCTGGAGAGAAGTGACTCCCTCTACCCAGTCCCTCAGTATGAGGCCCGTGTGCACGGGTAGGCTCACAGCCCTGGCAGGGTCACAGTACCCATGGCACACACAGACTAGCTCCCCTGTCCTGCCCTGTCCTCCCCTGTCCTGCCCATGGGCTAGGGGCCTGAACACTGGCCCAGCAGACTGCCAGTTCCTCCTCTGGCCTGCATTTCCTCCTCCATTCAGAGTGTTCTAGTGGCTTCCTCCTGCAGAATGCTTTGTATCCTTTCAGGGTTGGCTCATGTCTCTTTTGCAGATGGTCCTGTCCACTGAGGTGGCTCTCAACCTTCCCAATGCTGCAACCATTTACAGTTCCTCATGTTGTGGTGACCCCCAAACATAACATTATTTCATTGCTACTTCATGACAGTAATGTTGCTACTGTTATAAATCATAACATAAATATCTGATATGCAGGATATCATATATGTGACCAACAGGTTGAAAGCCACTGCTTTTGGGGGTTTATTCACACACAAATACACCCGTCCTGGGGATTAAACCTAGGCCCACCTGAATGCTAGGCAGGGGCTCTCCCACTGAGCCACGCCCCAGCCCCTCACTGGGGGATTCTAGGCAGGGGCTCTACCACTGAGCCACACCCCAGCCCCTCACTGGGGGATTCTAGGCAGGGGTTCTACCACTGAGCCACGCCCCAGCCCCTCACTGGGGGATTCTAGGCAGGGCTCTACCACTGAGCCACACCCAGCCCCTCACTGGGGGATTCTAGGCAGGGGCTCTACCACTGAGCCACACCCCAGCCCCTCACTGGGGATTCTAGGCAGGGGCTCTACCACTGAGCCACACCCCAGCCCCTCACTGGGGGATTCTAGGCAGCGAGCTCTACCACTGAGCCACACCCCAGCCCCTCACTGGGGGATTCTAGGCAGGGGCTTTACCACTGAGCCACACCCCAGCCCCTCACTGGAGGATTCTAGGCAGGGGCTCTTCCACTGAGCCACACCCCCAGCCCCTCACTGGGGGATTCTAGGCAGGGGCTTTACCACTGAGCCACACCCCAGCCCCTCACTGGGGGATTCTAGGCAGGGGCTCTTCCACTGAGCCACGCCCCAGCCCCTCACTGGGGGATTCTAGGCAGGTGCTCTACCACTGAGCCACACCCCAGCCCCTCACTGGGGATTCTAGGCAGGGGCTCTACTACTGAGCCACACCCCAGCCCCTCACTGGGGGATTCTAGGCAGGGGCTTTACCACTGAGCCACACCCCAGCCCCTCACTGGGGGATTCTAGGCAGGGGCTCTTCCACTGAGCCACACCCCAGCCCCTCACTGGGGATTCTAGGCAGGTGCTCTACCACTGAGCCACACTCCAGCCCCTCACTGGGGGATTCTAGGCAGGGGCTCTCTCACTGAGCCACACCCCAGCCCCTCACTGGGGGATTCTAGGCAGAGGCTCTACCACTGAGCCATACCCCAGCCCCTCACTGGGGGATTCTAGGTAGGGCATCTTCAGTTTTATGGTAGGTCTCACGCCACCCCAGGCTATCCTAGAACTCCCAGCCTTCCTCCTATCTCACTCTCTAAACTAGCCTGAATTTCAGGCAGTCATGTCCCTAGTGGAGTGAAAGACTTCCTATGGGTGGCAAGTTTTACCTTCCTGACAGCAGCAGCTGCTCCTGGCTCCCCTGCTCCCATTGGGTAGGCTGGGGTCAGGCCTGCCCCAAGAACACAGCCTCCTAGGGTCCTTGCTTTCCTCACAGGGTGCTGAGTTCCCAGCTCCTGGTGCTGTGTAAGATGAAGCCATCGCTGCTGGTGGAACTGTCACGTGAACTTCTAGAGTTCGTGGGGAGCGTGAGCAGCGTCCGCAGTCGAACCAGCATGTTCACTAGTGTGGTAAGCACAGCCGCCTCCCACCATTACACGGGAAGCCCTGGTGCGAGCTGACCCTCTGCTCTGGCTTAGGTGTGGGCCATTGGGGAGTACCTATCGGTGACCTGCGACAAGAGGTGCACAGCAGAGCAGATCAACAAGTTCTTTGAAGCTCTGGAAGCCCTGCTGTTTGAAGTCACCCAGTCCCGCCCCTCCGCCGACCTGCCCTGCTGTCCCCCAGAGGTGGTCACTGCACTTATGACCACGCTGACCAAGCTAGCCTCCGGAGCCAAGACCTGATCCCAAGGTATCTGGCTAGGAAGCACAGAGAGAAACCAGTGGAGGGCAGCTATTTCGGTGCTTTGGGGAATTGATCCTTGACAGCTAAGGACCTGAGACCCTCTCTTTCCTAGGGTGTCATTGTTCCTGTCAAAAATGCGGACCCTGGCCCAGAGTCCAGCCACCAGTTCCGTGCACAGTGAGGAGGATGCGGAATCCATCCGGTTGCGAGCCACAGAGCTGCTGACCCTGCTGAAGATGCCCAGTGTGGCCCAGTTTGTGTTCACACCCACTGTGGGCGTGTGCCAGCCCCGCTACCACCGAGACACCAATGTGTCCCTGCCTCTGGCCCTGCGTACCGTCAGCCGACTAGTGGAGAAGGAGGCTGGCCTCCTGCCATGTTGAAGGCACAGTCACCTGAACAGTAGCTATAGCATAAGAACCTGGGCAGTGAGCGATGTTAGCTGAGCCGCAGGCTTGGGTGACACATGAGGAGTGGGGAGGAAGGGGACATGGCTGTCAGGATGGGGTCACCAGCCCCTGGGGATGAGTCATGCCGCCTTGTCTGCCCTGTCTCTGTGGCTGGCTGCAGTCAGCGTTGAGCAGCTGGTAGGTGACTTGAGTGTTACTTCCTAGGCCAAAAAGAATCAGCCTGCTTGCTGCCGTTACCCATTTCTGGACGTGGGGGGCAGGGAGCAGTGCAGAAAAAATAAACTAAAATTATTTATGCTGGGCAGTGGTGGCGCACGCATTTCATCCCAGCACTCAGGAGGCAGAGGCAGGTGGATCTCTTTGAGTTTGAGGCCAACCTGGTCTACAGAGTGAGTTCTAGGACAGCCAGGGCTACACAGAGAGACCCTGTCTCGAAAAAACAAGAAAGAATTATTTAATGTTTCTGTGTAGGTGCTTGCACACCACAGGGCACACAGGGAGATCAGGAGACAACTTCTGGCAGTGGGTTCTCTCCTTCAGCCATGTGGGTCCTGGCTGGTTGCCTAGCTAAGGTTGACAAGCACCTTTACCTACTGAGCCGTTTTGGCTGCCCCCAAGTAAACCTTCCAGTGCTGTGTACAGCCCAGACCTCTCTGCCTTCCTCAGGCTGGGAGATTGCCAAGGAGCCTGGGCTGCCCTTCCCAGCCTGCCCTCTGGAGAGGGAAACCCCCGAGTCTCAGGTTTGGTTCCTGTGTCCTTGATGTGACAGAAATGACATGCTCTGGAGCTGAAGCTATGCCACAAAGCCCTGAGTGTAACCCTAGGCATGGTGGTGCACACTGTAATCCCAGCTCAGCAGGCAGAGGCAGGAAGGTCAGAAGTTCAAAGTCAGCCTTGGCTAGGTAGCAACTTGGAATGCAGCCTGGGCTACAAAAGAAATTGGGCCTGGAAGACGACTCAGCACATAAAAGGCTTTGCTACATAAGCCTGCTGACCAGGGTTGACCCCTAGATCTCCTGTGTAAAACCGCAAGCCATGGTGTGCACACCTGCAGAGACAGCATCAGTTCAAAGCTCAAGGGCTTGCTAGAGCAGCGAAAGAATGAGATGGAAGGCAAGAACCAACTCTTAGGATGCATGCCGTGCCTTGGTCACACAAGACATTGTAAAAGCTAAATAAAACCCAAGGTGTATTCATGAGGGTGCGTGTCTTCTGGGTCTACCTGCAGGTGGTGATTGCTAATTATGCTGCTTCCTAATGTAAGGATATGTGAAGGCTAGACTCAAGGGACTCTTAGGTTCTCAGCAGTACTGCACAGAGGCGTCCAGGTTGAGACCTGCTTAAGCCTTATAGTTTCCTGAGCCGCGGGCAGTTAATTCTTCAGGAATTGCTCAGGTACTGACCATACGTGGCCACCAGATGGCGCCACCGCACCAGTGGTGGGCGTGCCCTTGACACCACCCACAACTCCATCCTTCACTTTCTGCTTCTGGGCTCTGTATTGGGGCTGGAGCTCCCTAAGGAGAAGTTGAATTTAGGCTCCAGCTGAGGTCTATGGCTAGATGGGGTGCTGCTACCCAGGCCACTGGAATACTAAAGCCCACATGTTCTTCATGTCTGCATTCATGTTCAGGGAAACCTTTGCTTGTTGCCACTAGGCCTGCTGTGCCTAACTCCCTCCCTGAGCTAGACCTGGACAGATGTGCTCAGAGCTTCCCACCTGTTCCCTGTGAAGGCAGGCTCCCTATAACAGTTCAGTCAGGAACATTGGTGGTTTAAGAAAAATTAGCCATTTGCTTTATGTGTTTTTGCCTGCATGCATGTCATTGCACCATGCACATGTTGTGCATGCAGAGGTCAGAAAGCATCAGACCCACTGGAACTAGAGTTGCATGCTTGTGAGCCACCGTGTACTGGGAATTGAACTCAGGTCCTCAGTAAGCAGCCAGTGCTCTTAACCACAGAACCATCTCCTCAACCCAGAGCCTGGGCATCCTTTAGTCACAGGGTGCATGGCTCCACCGAACACCACACAGAAAGTTGATAAAGGCATGCCAACAGGGACAAGGGCAGAGGTGTTTGAAAACACACTGCCCTCTTCTGGGTGGGCACCAGGTAAAGCTAAGTGCCCACTCAGATGGCAGGGGCTGCCCTGGCGACTCTACTCTCAGAGGTCAGCTTGGGGATGAGGGTCACATACGGTATTCAGTCACTCTTCCTACCTTCGCCTGACTAGAGGATAGGACTGGCCCGGGTGGCAGGCTCTCAGGCCCTTGAGGGGCTGGAGAAGCTTTCCCATCTCCACAGCTGCCTTAGTACTGGTGTAATCATCCTTCATACAGATGCTTGATAACATACATGCACACACGCAATGGTTTTAGTATGTGGTATGTATGTGTGCAAGTAAGTTTACATGTGTGTGCCTGCAGTGTAGAGGCTGGATGTTGACGCAGAGTGATTTCCTTAGTTGTTCTCCACCTAATTGAATTTTTTTTTTCTTATGCCTCTTCGGGTGTGTGCGCATGCGTGCCATGGCAGCGCATGAGTGAAGGTAAGGACAGATTTTTGAGTCTGTTCTGCCCTAGGGATTGCAGGCTCTGCAGCAAGTCCTCCTACCTACTGGTCCATCCCATCAAACAACCTGATAGTTTTAAAATAATTTTATTTTTGAATGAAAACAGTTACTTTCATACAGTTTATTCTTATGAGTTTCTCCTTCCTCTTCTCCTAGATCCTCCCACCCCCCCTTCCAACTTCACATCTTTTTCTCTTAAAACGAGCAAGAGAATAGAAAAGACAGGATTCTTTTTAAAAAAAATGAACAAAGGGAAAAAAGATACTTTCCAGAAAGACACACATACAAATGCAGACACACACACACATGACCAGTAAGAGGACAGGGACCCAAACAACGCAGTGTGAGATCTCAAAAACCGCCTGTGCATCTGCTAGGCATCTGCTGCTGGGCATGGGGCCTATCCATAAGTCCCATATGTATACCCAATGAGGCTCCCTTGGAGAAACTAATTGATTTATTTATTTAGAGAATGGTTGTTAATTGCAGCTGATTTCTTGGTTGGGGATGGAGGCTGGCATCCTGGGACAGCACTGGGACCTGTCTGGCTTGGATCTGTGCAGGGCCCACGAATGCTGCCACAGTCTCTGTGAGTTAATGTGTGCGTCAGTCCTGTTGTGTCTGGAAGACAGTCTTAGGTGTCATTCATCCCCCCTGGTGCTTACACTCTTTCTGCCTTCTCTTCAGCATAGTTTTCCCGAGCCCCGAGGGAGGAATTTGCTGGAGACATCCTCGTTAGGACTCAAGAATTCTGAGATCTGTCACACTCTGTATATTGTGCAATTGAAACCACTTTTTTTTTTTTTGAGACATGGATCTCTCACTGAAACCAGAGATCATATGCAGCTAGCACAGATTCAGGGATCTTCCTGTCATACACACACACGCACACGCACACACGTGCGCACGGCAACAATACACATACACAAACACCAGCAATAGACACACACCAAATACACATACACCAGCATGCACACACACACACACACACACACACCAGTATACACATACACACACCAGCATGCCAACACATACCAGTACACACACACCAGCACACACATACACACATACAAGCATACACAACAGACACCAACACACACACACACACAGCACTGGGGTTACAGGCAGGCAGCATTGTGGGTTTAGACCAAGGATGAGAATGTCTCCTTACGCTTGGCAGCAAGCACTTTGCTGACTGCGTTTCATGTCCCGTATGGTGCGCTTTTGTTTTTATGAATTGCTAAATAATGAGCACCGAGAAGCCTGCTCTCTAGGATCAGAACTGCAGTGGTGGTGACACCCGCCTCTCTGTGAGCCCCCAGTCCATGCAATCTGTTCCAGGGTTTAACCCTGAACACGATCAGTTGCTTGAAAAATTGAATTGCCTGTGTCAGCCGGTATCCTTTACTGTATCTCCTCACTGTGTTGTCTGAACAAGGTCACGCTGGCTTCCTACAGGCTTCCTGCTGGTATTCTTCCAATAGTGTCTGCAGGAATGTGGGGTCCCCTACTCTGCGTCCCAGCACAGAGCTTGTGACCAGAGGAAGAATGAGTGAAGCCAGGAATCAGACCCAGCCCCAGGTGCAGCCCCTCAGCTCTGTTCCAGGATGGAAGCATTTCTTCTGGATGAAGACATGACTTTTAAATGTCCTTGAAAAATAAATGCAGGGACAGGAGACTGGAGAGATGGTTCAGTGGCTAAGTGCTCAGTGCTCTTGGTGCTCTTGCTCTTGCAAGGAGCTGGCTCGCCACTCCCATTCCATGCACACAAAATAAATCAGGACAAATGTCGAAGGTCTTTAGACATGTACTTTATCCAGCACCTTGGGCATCACTGAGCTGTGGCTGCCTCTCCAAGCTGGGTGGAGAAACAGCACAGCAGCAGGTGGAAAGCTGTAGCAGATGCATTGTAGCTCCTTGTGGCAACCAGGAGGGAGCAGCATGGAGAAGCATGAGAACAAGTAATAGGGCCAATCCAGCTCGGGCCCTCCACAAAGATCCCTTTCATGTGAGGACTGTTTGCAGCTGACTGGGTCCCCTTTGTACCAAGAATCTCCTATTCCTGTTAAAAATATGAGAACCTTGGGCTAGAGAGCTTTCCATATAAGCATACGGACCTGAGTTCAAATCCCCAGAACCTACATAAAGCCAGCACGTTTCTGTAATCCTCATGCTCCTACAGTGAGAGGGAAGGGACAAGAAGGAGAGTCCCCGAGACCCTCAGGCCACTGAGCCTGGTGCACACGGCAGGCAGCACACAAGAAAGGGAGCCTGTCTGAGGAAAGAGGAAGCTGACAGCTGACATCTGAGGTTGTCCCCTTCCCTCAACATGTGATGTGGCACCTGTGCACCTACATACACAGATATACACACAGGTATACACAGGTACACACACACACAGATGCACACACAGGCACACACACAGAGATATACACACAGGTACACATACACACAGATGCACACAGGCGCACACACACAGGTATACACACAGATAGACATACACACATGCACACACACCAAATTCTTTTAAAAGATGAAGACTGCACACTGAGTGTATGGACATAGCTGCAGACCCTGCTAAAGATGTACATACAGCATAGCCACATTTGTTCACACCCAATGTGGGCATGTGCCAGCCACGATCACAGCACACCAGCCCCTGGCAGGAGAAGGAAGCTGGCTTCCCAACAGTGTAAAGGGATGTGGGTCAGGAAGAAAAGCATGGGCCCAGATCAGTATTAGTGTTCAGCCACCTCTTTTTGTGATCAGTGACAAGTGGGAGGAGTGGGGGGTCATCTCAGCAGGAAGAGGGCCCGATGAGACAGGAGCCTGATCATCTAGTCTTCTCCAGGCCTGCAGACCCCTTACTTTGGAGGAGAAACTATGCAATGTGATTGAAAGTGATTGAGATGGGCCCAGAACACGGGCAGCTGAAGCAAGCCTGAATGACGGGGAGTACCCTGGACTACCTCCTCCACAGTAAGCTGCACACTGGCCCTGACCCAGTCCCAAAGAGAAGACCAAAAGACTGGACCACACCGACTCATGGGTTCCTGTTCCCTGGCTGCAGAGAAACCACAGAAGTAATAAGAAGGTAGAAGGTGATTCAAGTAATCCCATCCATGGCCTAGTTTGAGGGAGTAGGCCTGGAGGAAGTTGACACAGTAAGGTAGACAGCTCAGTCTGCTTGAGCTACAGAGCAAGTTCAAGGCCAACCTGGGTAACTCAGCGAGAATGTTGCAAAACAAAATATAAAAAGAGGGGCTGGGGTGTGGCTCAGTGGTAGAGCCCCTGCCTAGAATCCCCCAGTGAGGGGCTGGGGTGTGGCTCAGTGATAGAGCCCCTGCCTAGAATCCCCCAGTGAGGGGCTGGGGTGTGGCTCAGTAGTAGAGCCCCTGCCTAGAATCCCCCAGTGAGGGCTGGGGTGTGGCTCAGTGATAGAGCCCCTGCCTAGAATCCCCCAGTGAGGGGCTGGGGTGTGGCTCAGTAGTAGAGCCCCTGCCTAGAATCCCCCAGTGAGGGCTGGGGTGTGGCTCAGTGGTAGAGCCCCTGTCTAGAATCCCCCAGTGAGGGGCTGGGATGTGGCTCAGTGGTAGAGCCCCTGCCTAGAATCCCCCAGTGAGGGGCTGGGGTGTGGCTCAGTGGTAGAGCCTCTGCCTAGAATCCCCCAGTGAGGGCTGGGGTGTGGCTCAGTGGTAGAGCCTCTGCCTAGAATCCCCCAGTGAGGGGCTGAAGTGGGGCTCAGTGTAGAGCCCCTGCCTAGAATCCCCCAGTGAGGGCTGGGGTGTGGCTCAGTGGTAGAGCCCCTGCCTAGAATCCCCCAGTGAGGGGCTGGGGTGTGGCTCAGTGGTAGAGCCCCTGCCTAGAATCCCCCAGTGAGGGGCTGGGGTGTGGCTCAGTGGTAGAGCCCCTGCCTAGAATCCCCCAGTGAGGGGCTGGGGTGTGGCTCAGTGGTGGAGCCCCTGCCTAGAATCCCCCAGTGAGGGGCTGGGGTATGGCTCAGTGGTAGAGCCCCTGCCTAGAATCCCCCAGTGAGGGGCTGGGGTGTGGCTCAGTGGTAGAGTGCCTGTCTAGCATATTAAGACCTCTGGGTGCAATCCCCAGGAGCAGGGGAGTCGGGCAGTTGGGAACTATATCCATTACCATCCACATTGGATGCACCCAAAGCTCCTTGCTGGCCCGGCAGGGAGGCTGGTCACTAGAGCCACTGGCTTCCCTCAGTACTGCCCATGTGCTCTGTACCACAGCGCAGATCCTACGTCCCTACTATAAGAATACAAAAGATAGTTTATTGAATGTAAATTCTCCATTAAAGTCTTTAAACATAAAAGCTCTGTAGGAAATGTCACAACTTAGTGTCATCTGTCATATAAATAAATATACACTAAGATGCACACTATCAACAGGTGTCCTCAACGTGAGGCCACAACATAGGGACACACTCAGTCAACTTTAAAACCCAGGATTGGCTGGACTGCGGTGTAAGGGGCGGGGCGGGTGGCTGTTAGTGGCACCTGGAGAGGATACAGGAAGCAGGTGGTGGGGACAAGGTTCCTTTGGTCTATTAGGAAGGGGGTTGGCGGAAGCGGATTTTCTTGGCTGTTTCCATGTCAGACTTGGCAACCAGAAATCGCATCTTCTTGCCTCCGTGTCGGATCAGATCCACTGCCCTGAAATGAAGGAAAGAGGTGAGGCTGGCAGAGGGGGAGCAGCAGCAGCCCCAGCCACTGTCCCTCTCTCCCCAGGGCGCAGGGCTGGCCTGCAGGTGCCCGTCCCCTCCCTGGCTAGCCCTGCATCTCAGGCCAGGCGTGGTGCGTACCTCATGTAGCTGACACCTATCAGGCTGCTGCCATTCACCTCCAGGATCCGGTCTCCCAGGGACAGGCGTCCATCAGATGCCGCGGGGCTCCCAGGAAGCAGGGTCTGTATGTAGAGTCCCTGGGCACCCAGAGGTGTGTGCTGGGAAGAAGCAGGGGCCTCAGAATGCTGCTGGTGCTGACACATGCTCTACCCATTAAAGACCTTGTGCTCCACCCCCAACCCTCACTGCGAACTTGTGGGACCCATGCCTGGACCTAGCCAGTGTGCCCCACAGGAAAGCACCGGGCTCCACCATTGCTCCCAAAGGCAGGCCCACGAGACAGTCAGGGCATCTCTCACTGGCTTTGACTATGCTCACACTGTAGATGACGCTGCATCTGCAACAACAGGGGGAGAGGGCTGAGGTCCAGGGTCCTCACCATCCCATCAATCAGGCCCATTCCCAGCCCCGAGGGGCCTCGCTCAAGCTCCACCATGAACACGTAGCAGAAGTCCTCCGTGCTGGAGCTGGGGCTGGAGGCCTCAGCAGGAGGCTCAGCAGTAGCCTGAACAGTTTCTCCTGGGCAGAGAGGAGGGAAGGATAAGGAGCCATTGGGCTTGGAGGGCGGCACTCACCCCAGCATCAGTATACACGGACCTTGGGGAGACACAGAGTGTCTCACAAGACAAGACATGACAAGTGCTCCTGGATCCCCAGGAAAAGACCACCTAGACAGAATACAACAGCAAGGCCAGGGGAAGGGACAGGCCCAAACTCAACAGGACATTAACCCCTCTGAGGCCAGGAACCCAGTGCATTTGGGGCAGCCTAGCCTCCCACCATCTCTTCACTGTTTTCTCAGGACCAGGTGGGCCCCACTGTGCACACACACGCATCTATACGTGCTCGTACAAAAGGGCACATATGCGCCCACCCACCAGTACTGTCCCTCAACAGGCACTAAGAAGCATGCTCTAGACACAGCTGACAGAGGCCCAAGGACACCTGCTATCAGGACACAAGGTAGGGTCTGCAACTCACTCATGAGCGGGCCAGGTCTCACCTTCTAGGACTGCACCAGGAAGACCACCTGGTCCATTCCTCTGTCCATCAGTGAGTGCCTTTCCACAGAGGCCGCTGGACTCTGGCCAGGCGGGGCCTCCAGGCTCCAGGCCCAGTGGTGTACTGGGAGGAGTGAGCAGGCAGGAGGAGTCAGTGTGCAGAGAGCCAGCCTGGGAGCCCCTGCGGTCCCCTCGGGTGGGCTGTCTTCCAGGAGGACCCTGTGCCCGAGAAACTCCAGTGACAGGAAAAGCATGGGTAGGGCAGGTTCCACAGCTCCTCTGCCTGGGTTCCTATTAGCCAGGGGGCAGCCGTGGCCTTCCAGATGCCCCTCAGGAATTGTGTGGTACAGGCCCTGGGAAGAGAAGGTGGACAAACATTGAGGCCCGGAAGAGGAGACAGACCAGGCATCCATGATGGCTCCCTGTGAGGAAGTAAAACAGACGAGCCACCCAGGAGATTATGGGCCCAGCCAGGGCATGTTAGGCACGGAGTGAGTGAAGACACTTGCAAGCCTGCACCACATCAAAGGGAGACCCGAGTCCTCTGTCTCAGGATACCTGCTGCATGCCCCGGCCCACTCTAGCTTCTGGCCACAGGCAATGAGAGGTTGTCTCGGTTCAGCTCAGGGTTACAAGCCACGGCTTCTCTGCATGACTCAGCCCCTCCCCACCAATATCCCTGCCCAACTCTACCTCGATGCTGATGCTGTCAGGCTGGGGAGGCCCGCTGTCAGGGCTAGCTTGGCCCCGCAGCCCCCACAGGAAGTGGCGGATGTAGAGCAGGTGCTGGTAGATGCTGTCCTCCACGGAGTCAGCCTCCAGGTCCACCTGGAAGCCCTGGCTCGGCAGAACGATGGGCGGCGGGTTCTCATAGGACTCCAGGATGTCCTCTGCAGTGGAGTGAGTGGGGGCACTAGGACCTGGCCTCTCCTCCCTCCATCTTAGGTACTCGCCCACCCACGGAGGACCTTGGGCAGGCTGAGTCCCAGCCTAGTCTCTTCTCTTCTGAATCCCTACTAGGCTGTTTAGATTGGCAGACAGTGCCCATCCATACACCCATGTGTCACTGGGACACACGCGTGTGTACCTGGGATGTTAATATGTGTAGGTCCTGGATGGGGATGGAGACACGAACCCTTCTGTGATGCCAGCTCTGAGCTCCTAGCACAGAGCCTGAACATGGGGAACGGAGTGTTCTGATACAAATCTGTAAACTAGGAGGGACCCAGTGGGATCAGGACCCAGGAGTACTGCTCAGAGGCGTCCTGTGTCCAGCCCAGCCAGCGGTGGCCAGGGAACGGATTCAGTGGGAAGCCTTATGCACGCCCACAGCCTACTGTCTGTCTACCACCCACTGTGGATATATGTTTATGAAGGAAGATATGTATAACTTACAAATTGAAATGTACACATACATATGTATGTCGTATGTACGTACATATGCACATATGTATGTTTGTGCTTATGTATGTATGTGCATACTATGTATGTCGTATGTGCGTACGTGTGTGCGTACATATGTATGCATGTATGTACATATGTATGTGCATATATATGTATGTATGTGTGTACATATGTACATATGTATGTACCTCTGCTGTTCCACCAGGGCATGTGCATGTGTGTAAACAGTATAAATATGTGCTCAGAGCTGAGAAATGTCTCCAGAGGCTTGTTCACCCTGCTGTTCACTTCCTGATCAGCTGGGTGCCAGTTGAGCCCCAGTCTGAAGCCCCAGGAGCAGAAAGGACACTGACTCTGAGACTGGGGGCCAGCACAGTAGGATCCTGGGTGGACGTGCTGGGTAGCAGGGGGCTCCTGTGTTCCTATCTCAGGGGGCTGCTCTGGTGCTGTTCTGAGCTCTGGAGCTTTGGGGTCTCCACCCTCAGCCCCCCTATCCCCACTCACCCCTTTGGCTCACCTGACTGGAAGGCCTCGGAGCTGTCGTGGGCTCCTGGCTCCCAGGCGCTCACAGGGCCCATGCCAGAGGCCAGCTGGTACTGCGTCAGCAGCCGGTGCAGCTGAGCAGGGTTCAGGGCAGGGAATGTGACCCGCAGGGTGGCCCAGCTCATCTGTGGACGAGGAACTCAAGTCAAAGCCTGCAGGTGCGGGAGGCAGTGCCCTGCCCACACACCTAGGGAGAGCCCTCCTCAGGCAGGGTTCTAGCCCCAGATCCATCTTTTAACTCCTGGGGAGAGCAGGCGGGGACAGTGCAGATAGCAGGTCAGGGAAGGGACAGGGCAGAAGACACTGCACTGGACGCCTATCCACACTGATGAGGTTGCCCTGGGCTACAAACTAGGCCTCTGACTCAGGAAACCCAGGAAGAATGGAAAGAAGGGAGCAAAGGCAGGACGGAGGAGAGCGTGTAAGCACGCGTGTCCTATAGACGTAGAAGCACGTCTATAGGTGCTGAGTGACTGGGCTCAGGGTAGGGAAGGTTCTCTGCAGACAAAGCAAGGGGACAAAGGTAGTGCCCACTTGTAAGCCTGGCCCTCTCAGAGGTTGTAGCCCAGCCTGGGCACATAGCAAGTCGGAAGCCAGTCTGGGCTAACAATGAACTAAACAAAATCAGAAATGTCACCTGGCTCCCCTCCTTTCTCCTCCAGCTTGCTGCCCGGCTCCCTGCCATCCTTCTATGGCTTTGTGACAAAGGCCCAGGAGGTCACAGCTGTGCTCTGAAAGTTCCTTCTCTCATGCAGACGGCTCAGCGGGCCCAGGGTTCCGGGCCTGGAGACCGCACACTTGTGGCTCTTAAGAAGTCTCCCTTCTCCAAGCTGTATCTGGTTCTATTCTACTCCGGAGGCTCTAGGTTGTCCCTGTCTAGAGCGCCAAGGTTCTTGGTAGTCCCTTAGGGTCAGGGAAGGAACAGTCTGTGGCCTCCATCACCAGCTTCTCTGCCCTTGGCTTTACCTCTTTTTCTTCCTCTCTGTCTTGATTTCCCTGCCAACAGCCACGGCCTGGGCTGCAGCCATCCAGTCTATGCCCCAGGGACAGCTAGAGCCTCAACTATTGGGGGAGAGACAGGAACTGACTCCGGGGCCATACTCTTCCTAGCAATCCCTCCCCACACCTCTCAAGTCCAAGGTGCATGGGGAGGGGGTGATCTGCTTCCTTTTGATGTCTCCCACCTGTTTCTGAGGTATGTCCAGGTTGTCAGGGAGGGAACAGGAACTAGCCATGATCACATCTCCCCCCAACCCCTCCTCCGTCTGTGTCCTCCTCTCTGGTGTTTGTGGGGCACTTAGGGGAAAATTTCCTTTGCTCTGAACTTTTCGCCCTGTCCTTTTTGCTTCTGCTCCTGTGGTTGGCTTTAGTTTACAAAAATTCCTGCTTGGTTTTGTTTATTCAGAGAGGGTCCTGAACTGTTAGATGGCTCGGCGGGTAAAGGCGCCTGCCACCTGATGACACAAGTTGAAGCTCTAAGACCCACATGGTGAGAGAGGGAAGGAACTCCTGCAAGTTGTCCTCTGACCTCTACATGCACACGTGCCTGCACACATACCCACATATGATAAATAAATAAGTGTAATTTATTAACGGGCCTGAAGAGATGCCTCAGTAGGTACATGTGCTGGCTGCTCTTCCGCTGCAGGCAGTTCACAGCCAGCAGTGACTGTAATCAGGGGACCAGCAGTCTTCTGTGGACACCTGCACACACACGGCTCACAGCCAGCAGTGACTGCAATCAGGGGACCAACACTCTTCTGTGGACACCTGCACACACACGGCTCACAGCCAGCAGTGACTGCAGTCTGGGGACCAGCCCTCTTCTGTGGACACCTGCACACACACGGCTCACAGCCAGCAGTGACTGCAGTCTGGGGACCAGCACTCTTCTGTGGACACCTGCACACACACGGCTCACAGCCAGCAGTGACTGCAGTCTGGGGACCAGCAGTCTTCTGTGACACTGCACACACACGCTCACAGCGCATGACTGCAGTCTGGGACACAGTCTTCTGTGACACCTGCACACACAGCACTCATCCACCTACAAACACACATATGGTAAATACAAATGAATCTTTACAAATCTGTTTTAAAAGGACAGGTCCCCCTCACGAAGCTCAGGCTGACCTTGAGTTCATGACTGTCCTGCCTCAGCCTCCAGAGTATGGGAATGACAAAGTGTGCATCACTGTGCCAGGCCCCAGGAAACCTTGTTATCTTATTTACAGACACACTGTTATTTATGAATACTATTGTTTCTCTTACTTTCGTGAGGACAAAAATCATCTTTTTTCCTTTGCAGTTACTTTTTGCTGGCTAGTGTGAAGCATGTTTTTGTTTTGTTTTGTTTTTTAAATTATTTATTTTATGTATGTGAGTACACTGTAGCTCTTCAGACACACGAGAAGAGGGCATCAGATCCCATTACAGATGGTCATGTGCCAACATGTGGTTGCTGGGAATTGAACTCAGGACCTCTGGAAGAGCAGTCAGTGCTCTTAACCGCTGAGCCATCTCTCCAGCCCGTGAGTACACTGTTGCTCTCTTCAGACACACCAGAAGAGGGCATCGGATCTCATTACAGATGGTTGTGAGCCACCATGTGGTTGCTGGGAATTGAACTCAGAACCTCTGGAAGAGCAGTCAGTGCTTTTAGCTGCTGAGCCATCTCCAGCCCCTGAGGGATATTTGAATAAAACCCTCAGGCTAAGGAGATTTTCTTTTTGGAGGGTTTAGAAGCAATGACCATGAAGAATATGGATAGACTCTGTGTGGACCCAGCTCTTGGCAGAACAAGCTTGTCACTTGTCACATCCCACAGAGGCTCCACCAGGTACCTGGGCCAGCTGTCTTCACGGTGGGCCTCCTAGTCTCGCTGAGCTCCAGGACACAGTGGGGAAAGGCAGGCACGGAGCGGGGCCGACTGGAGCAGCCCGAGCCAGGAGTCACAGGTGCTCCTTCCTGCATGTCCCCTCACTCAGAGACCACACAGGCCTTGGACTGGGGAGACTGTCCAGTACCAGAACCCACGTAAAAAGCCAAGTACAGGGTCTGGAATCGTAGCTCTGGGAAAGCCAGACAGATCACTGGAGCTCACTGGCTAGCTCATCTAGCCTAGCTGGCAAAGTGCCAGGCCAAAGAGACACGATGTCTCAAACAAAAGGTAAAAGACGCCTGAGGAATGACATTCAAGGTTGTCTGTCCTCTCTCTCTCTCTCTCTCTCTCTCTCTCTCTCTCTCCTCTCTCTCTGTCACACACACACACACACACACACACACACACACACACACACACAAATAAGTAAAGAAATATGATTTTAGAAGCACAAGGAGCCATGTCTGGAGTCCCAGTTCCACTGCACACTCATGGTGTGACCTCAGCTTTGCCTTCCACAGAAGGGACACAGATCTGCTCACTCAGCCAACTGCAGGGCAGTAGGGTGACACAGCCACCTCAGTGACAAACAGCAGCCACTGTCATCAATGTCAGTGATGCCAAGACACAGGCGTGAGACTGCAGAAAGCTATCTTTTTTTTTTTTTTACTTTTTAAAGATAAGATCTCCACATGTAGCCCAGGTTGGCCTGGAACTCACTATGTAAGGCTAGCCTCAAACTTGCAGCAATCCCCCTGCTTCTGTCTCCAGAGTACTGGGACTACAGGCATGAGCTACAATACCTGGTGGGACTACTTACTGTGATCTGCTGGCTGTCCTAATCCTGTCCAGGGCTTTGCCCAAGACTGAATAATGTTACCCAGTGAGCTTTTAATATGCGTCCCTGGACAACAGAGGGCAGAGTTTATGTTGGACTGCTCCACCCACAGTCCCTGATGGATGTCCATTTCAGGACAAGGTCAGTAGTTTCCACACAGGAGAAGAAACCATTTCAGGTTTCCATTAGCTATCAGGACGAATGCTCTGAGGAAGAAGGTGACAGGAGTGGGAAGAGGAGCCCCAGTTCCCTACCCCTGTGGTGGTATTGACCATGAACCTGAAGATGAAGCAACTCAAGGTACAACCCCGCAGGACTGACTGGATGGCGCTAGGGCAGGGGTTCTCAACCTGTGGGCCACACTCCCTTTTACAAACCTCTACGGCTGAACGATATGAGGAGCTGTACTGAAGGGCCGCGGCACAGGGAGGTTGAGAACCGCTGCTCTAGGGGAAGATGGACTTCACATCTGTGTTGTGAGTTCAGTTCTTCACGGGTATGAGAACAAGGCTGGGTTTCTGGGCAGGCTTTGAGCTGGGACTGTTCTAGCTTCTAGAAGTTTCTGACCATCCAGGCCCTTGACCGCAGCCACTGTGAGCTGAGCTCTCCCTCTCCTCCCACCTGACTCTCTGACTCGCTCAATGGATCTGTCTGATTAGATGGGGCCCAGTGGGGGACAGAGATCATGTCTTCGTCTTCAGGTCCTTCATCTTGGTCACGCTACAGAGCATTTGCCACACACAGTGACCAATACAGAACTCAGGGATTACCCGTAGCACCCATGGGATTGATTATCCAGCCTGGTGTGGGTGTGGATGGTTGAGGAACTAAACAACTCCTTGAGTTACCAAGGGAATGTGGGAGTTTTCCAGGTGCAAAGCCCAGGCCACCTTGACTTGGTTTATAAGCCAGTGACCCTGGAGTCAGCATGGCCTTCTCTGCACTTGTCCCTGGTGCCCTCCTACCTGGATGAGCTGAGCGCTGGGAGTGGCCAGCAGATGCAGGGTGCAGGAAAGCTTCCGAAAGAACTGCTCAGCAGGTGCCCCGAGGCCAGCGCTCCGGGCCCACTCTAGGAACTGCTGCAGGCGGGCACACACCTGGACACCCTTGGGCCAATGGAAGCAACTCAGAGAGGGCCCTGGAGAGGGAAGAAAGGATGAGACCCACCAAGGCTCCCAAAGCCTCTCCAGGCCACATTAACACCCTATCTCAACGTCCACGATAATGCAGACTACCCACAGTCCCTCGGGGCAGAGGGAGAAAGAGATGAAGAAGGCCAGGTCCAAGGCATGAGGGGCGGTGACAGCCACCAGCCCTACCCCTCCTGCCTTACACCATCAGCGCATGCTCTGAGCTTTGTCCTATCCTGGGTTTTGAGCTGTCCTCCCCCACGCTCAGCCAGGCAGTGTTCCCTTGAGGGCACATTTAGCTTTCTCATAGGAACCCATGTCCCATCCCCAACATCACTCACCCTTGTCCAGGACCTGGTTGAGGAGCAGTGTGCCAGAGAAGAAGAAGAGATAAGCAAGCATCTGGGAGGCCACCTCAGGATGCATCTGCAGCTGCCGCAGGAGGTCCAGGGTGGCCTGGAACACCGACACCACGCGCCGAAGCTCCTCAGGCAGAGTGGGGCTCGAGCGCCAGCTCTCCCTGCGCTCTGTCTGAAATGGCGGGCATTCCAAGAGGGCCGGGAGGCAGACATACAGGCACTGCAGGGAGAGAGAAGCCCAAGAGCCACTGACCACGAGGCTGGGACTGCTCAGGAGCCTCAAATTTAACAAGCCTAAGGCAACAGGTTGGAATGAGGCCCAGCAGGAGTTGACCTGGGACTAACAGAAGTGGGAGCAGGGCTGGACATGGCAGTCACCTAGCAGTGCTAACTGACAGTGCACTATGACCGAGGACCACCAGGCTGGACCATGGGGGCATTTCTGTTACAGGGAAGAACAGGAGCAAGGGGTACATATAGGGCCAGAGTGGAACCAGCAGCTGCTTCCTCCTTGCTGAAGCTGGTTCATTCCAGTTCATTCCCTCCTGCCCCAAGGCCCTAGGAGGGCAGCACACACCTTGGAGAGGTAATAGACGCACTGCTGGAAAGCATACAGCACCACCTCCTCCAGGGCGGCCATGGCGTCCTCACTGGCCGTCAGTGTGCAGGAGAGCAGCGACTCCTTGGAGCCTGCAGGGGAAGGGGCCACAAGAGGAGGCTCACCAGCACAGCACATGTGGACCCACCCAGCCAGGAGCGGCCAGGACTCCATCTGCCTAGCTACCTGCTAGGGATCTGCCCGGCACGCCAACACTCCCATCTGGCTTTAGAGGTGTGGAGATCCCAACCCGCCCCAGGCAGTCACACTGACAGGCAGAGCTGGAGAGCAGACACATGTGGTCATGCTACTAAGACAGACCAGAAGTTTGTCTTTCCTTCCATCCTTTCCTCCCTTCCCTCCTTTCCTTTTTAATCCCTTCCTCCCCCTTGCTATGTCATATAGGCCGATACTGCTGGGCTTTCCTTCCTACCCCCCTTCTCTTTCTCTCTCTCTCTCCAAGGTGCCCAGCGTAACCATGAACTCACTCTGTAGCGCACCAAGACTACTTGCGCCTACAACTGTCCTGCCTCAGTCTCCCAAGTGTCTGAGTTACGAGACCCCAGCTGCCAGGCTATGTTCTCTATCAGAACTGGCTATTCCATGGCAGCAAGCCCAACAAAGCCCTGAAGGTCACCTTTAATGACAACGGTTAAAAGGCTTGTACATCAGCCCCTTGGGAGGCTGTCACATGGCTGTGCCGTCAAAACATTCTCAAGAAATAGGAAACCTCCTAGCACTGGGGAGGCAGAGACCAGCCTGATCTACACAGCAAGTTTCAGACCAGCCAGGGCTATACAGTGGAGACCCTGTCAACAAAACAAAACAACAAAACCACAAACCAAACCACAAAACCCCCAAAGCAAAAAAATACAACAATAAACTAAAAAGAAGGAAAAGGGGGTGGAGGCGTGGAGGGCTGCTGACCCAAGCACCTGAGGATCTAGATTCCCCTCACCCTGGGTGCAAGGACAAAGAGCGGGCTGACAAGTAAGGAACAGGGTCAATACACTCCAACATGGTTCTAAGACACCCAGGTAGACACCTGGGATGTAACTGCCACAAAGCTACAGGGCCCCAGGACCAGGTGTCCCTCAGGCACTGAGGAAACCAGACTTACCTGTTATAGGCAACCACAAAGGGGTATGGGGACACTACATAGACATAGTGACCACTGCCTCTTTCTTCAGCTTGGGCCTTCAGTGGCAGGGTCACAAGGTCCCTACTGTCCCCAGGATAGGTCTAAACAGCCCAGTGGCCCACTGATACAAGAGGAGTGAGTGGCTTTGATACTGTCATGGCAGAGCAACACTTCTGGCCTCAGGTCCCCAGATGCATGGTCAGGACATGGGACCTACCGCAGGGCTCCTGGCTCTGTCAAAACCTCCCAGGCTATCTCTAGCATAGAGTCATTAACAGACACATAGACACATATGAATAAAACCACCCAGGGCCTGGCCCCACTTCACCACCTTTTAATCTTTTTGTCTGGTGTGTGTGTGTGTGTGTGTGTGCACGTGCACATACATGCATGTTTGCATACACATGTCTGGAGACCAAAACCCACCCCCAGTGTCATTACTTGAGGCCATCCACCTTGGTTTTTCAGACAGGGCCTCTCCCTAGGGCTCAGTGCTTAGGCTAGGCCAGCCAGCTGGAGAGCCCAGGGAGCCTCCTGTCTTCTAGGATTATGAGTGTGGGGTGACACATGGGAACTTACCACCCTTGGCTTTTTACTTAAACGCTGGGGATGGCACTCCAGTTCTCGTGTTTGTACAGTTGGCACTTTACCAACTGAGCCACTTCCCCAACACAGCTCACAATGTCACCTTCATAGATCTGCCCCCACCCCTGCCCGCCCCCTAGCAGAACCACCTCTCCTGGAGTGCTCTAGGACTCTGAGTGTTGGGTAATGCTAATTTCAGGCACACTGCCCATGTTTCCAACTCGGAAGCTGACATGCCCTACCATCGTACAGCTCTGACTGGAAGCATTCTTCCTTTCTGGGATTATGGGGCATCTCTGAGCCCCTCCTCTCTAAGTGGCCTGTGCACACCTTCAGCCTCCCACAAGCCGATCAGAGCAAGCTACAGTGTGCATGGGGCATGAGACAAAACGGACCAGCAAAATGTCATAAGGCATGACCTAGGGGCACCAGGTCAGCCTAAACCACTAGGGCTGGCTTCATGTGTGATCCCCAAATGACTGGCCTGGGGGTCAAGAAAGTTCCAATTGTGCACGAAGCCACCACTGTGCCCACCACCAACTGTGCCTGAGCACGGTGCTGAGCCTGGGTCACGACGAGGGCCATACCTGTGACGTCCAGCTCCTCCTCCATGCTCTGCATGTACAGTGGGGACTTCTGTTGGATGAAGTACAGGAGCTCAATGGAGTTTGACATCCAAAACAGGATGTGCTGGAGGTCGGGAACCAGGTCGGCCATGGGGAAGCTGGCCCAGGAGATGGGCTCCTGGCTACCAAGACAGAAAAACTAACAGATTACTCTGGATGCAGATGAGGAGCCGCAGCTGCTGCTCTGTGTGCACTCATGGGACACTAACAGAAGCAAGTACCATTGTCAATTTCCTAGAAGCCAGGAACCTATCATAGGCTCCAAAATCTAATGCAAAGGACATCCAGGCAGCCCCAGGCGCAGGAGAGGACTCTAGCAAGGATGCTGCCTTAACAGCTTTTCTTCTGGAAGCCCATGCTGAGCAGCTGTGAGTGCTAGAGCACTGTGGACCATATACACACACTCATGCACAGGGTGTGTGTTGCATGGTTTACTCTCTATGGCTTTGGGGACAAGAAACCTGAGTATAAGTACGTCATTTAGACAAAGAAATAGGAGCTGTAAGATTACTTAACCTGGCAATTCTCAGAGGAAACAGACTGACAGAACTATCTGAGAGATAAGTTAACTAGTACTACTTGATCTGGAAGGACACCAGCGATGTGTGAAGGTGGTGAATCAGAGGCAGAAATCAGGAGTGAGGATGTGATTCTGCCTGCCTAGAGTGCCCAGAGGGTTAGCATGAGAGGTCAGAGATTAGCATTAGCATCCCCCTCAGCATTAGAACCTTTGCTTATAATCAATGAGGGCCTAGAATCCCCCCGTGAGAGGCTGGGGCATGGCTCAGTGGTAGAGCCCCTGCCTAGAATCCCCCAGTGAGGGGCTGGGGTGTTGCTCAGTGGTAGAGCCCTGCCTAGAATCCCCCAGTCAGGAGCTGGGGGTGTGGCTCAGGGTAGAGCCCCTACCTGGAATCCCCAGTGAGGGGCTGTGATGTGGCTCAGTGGTAGAGTCCCTGCCTAGAATCCCCCAGTGAGGGGCTGGGGTGTGGCTCAGTGGTAGAGCCCCTGCCTAGCAGTGGGGATATAGCTTAGCATTAAGACATTCACCTAAAATTAAGACATTCACCTAAAATCAATGGGGATCAAGGAGAATAGCTTACTGGTAGAACATCTGTTTAGCTTGTGCAAGGTCCTGGGTTCAATCCAAAGCATCACAAGAAAAGAAACAGTGTGTTTCTTTAGTATGTTCTTTAGACTTAGAAAAATCCCAGTGCTGACAGTCACTGGAAGTCACCTTCTGAAGGCTGAAGAGGAGCAGGACCATCTCGGTTCCCACAGTCCTTTCTGCAGTTTGGTGTGCTATCCACATGGGGCACTGTCTCTCTGGTTAATGAAAACAGAACTGGATACTGCTCAAGGGGCTACCAGGTACCTGGCACCCACTGAGTTCCTGGGCAACTCAGACCCCTCCTACAGTCAGCCGGAGCAAGGTTCCTGTCACCCCAGGTTTTCTGCTTTCCAGCTAAGCATCCCCCTTTAAGAGGACAGTGGCAATGGCTGGCACCTGCTTCCCTTCTGGCCCTAGACTAGCTCTCTCAGACTCTAGGCCACTTCAAACTCCACCCGCTGAGTCTCACCCAGGAGCCCTAAGAGGTGTATGTGGGTGTCAATCATTCAGTGTGACTTGCATCTACTGTTATCCTAACCAGACTCTTGGGATCCCTGTGAACTTGTTATGTTGGGACTGTGCTTAGGGCCCTGACAATCCACTAAAACGCCAACATGTATTCATTGTCTCTATCTATTTATTTAAACAGAATTTTGCTATGTAGTCCAGGCTAGCCTTGGACTAGTTAACTTGCTGTCTCAGCTTTCCAAATGCTGGCACTGCCATGCCTAGCACAGTTCCTCACCTCCTCAGTGCACTACCCCGGGTCCCTAAGGGTTAGGGCTGGAGTAATCTCCCATAAGCCTCTCCAATCATATCTGCTGAACATCTCACCTAGGTATGTGCCTCTGGGACCATGGGCACTCCCTCAGAAGGATCACCCCAAGATCTGACTGAGCTGGCCTTATGTGAAGGAAAAGTCCAAGAATCTCTCACTGGTGGCCTCAGGGTCCCTCAGTGGGGGAGGTGGAGGGGCTGCATTTCTATCTATCATAGAGCATCCACATATGCAGGGCGAGAAGCAGACAGAAGGCTCCTCAAGCCAGTCTGTGCCTGGAGAAGACCAAAGCTGAAGACTGTGGAGCCACAAGTGGCTGCCATTTGATGTTGCTACACAGCCTGGGGCTCCTAAGGGAGCATCCACACCCATGGGAACATCTGGGGACTAAATGGGGTTGGTGTGAGGGGGTCATGAGGGAGGGCCTGGCCTTTCTCCTGTTGTCCCAGGGCTGCCAGACTCCCCTGCAGTCCCAGGCTCTGCCCAGCCATTACTTTCAGTTAGTCCACAAACAACGGTGACCTCTCTGTCCTGCGCCTGGGTGGGAAGAAGCTGGCTGGCGCCCATCTCTCCCGTGGTAGTGGCTGAGCACCATGCTTAGCTTGCACAGCATCAAGTCTTGGGGCTTTACCCCAGGGTGGCTTACCCGGTGGCATGCAGAAGAGCCACACATGCTCAGAAGAACATTCATTTGATCTTCAGAGCCCAACTCTATTTTGTTTTTAAGATTCACTGCCTCCCTCAATTTCCCCAGGAACTCAAAGGGGAGGGCAGCCCCCCACGGGAAGTAAACCAGCATGTATCTTGTTGCCTAGAGAGCAGTGACAACCATAACACCCGTCATATCGTGACATCATAAGGCGGCCTCTCTAAGAAAGGAGGATCCTGGGAGCTCTCTGTGCACCAGTGAGCTCCAGGCTCAGTGAGAGGTGCCATCTCAAGGGAATAGGCAGAGAGTGCTAGAACAGGACAAGGCTCCTCTGGCCTCTGCAGGTGCATGCCCCACCCTGCAGCACACACACACACACACACACACACACACACACGCACGTATGAACGAACATGCACACAGAGCAAGGCAGATGGACACATTTTTCTGACCCCAAGTCCAAGAGGTGGGTCACCACACAGCTGCACAAAGTCACCCCAGGATGACATCAGCCAGGAGGAAAACAGTCCACACTGAGGGAGGGGAACCAGAAATAAAGATTAGGGGGAAAGAAAACAAACACTGGTAAGAAAAGAACAAGGCCAAGTTGAGATAAACACAGATTAGAAATGCAAATTACAGCACAAGGTGCCTTGGGAAACAGCGGGGCTGGGGCTGGGGCTGGAGCAAACAAGTAATAAAGTGAGGGGCAGGAGGCAGAAGGGGCGGAGACGGAGAGAGAAATACTAATATCTGTGTGTGGAGGAGGGGTGGGGGAGAGGGACGCATGCGATGTGGGGAGTGTGGGAGTGCTGTGGGGCATGGGAGTGTGAAGCATGTAGGGAGATGTAGGGGCATGACACGTGAGAGGTTTATGTGCTGTGTGTGTGCATGTGCGGGATGTGTGGAAGGTGTAGGGAAGAGGTAGGGTGTGCGTGTCAGTTTGTATGTGTGTGTATGGTGTCTGTGTGGGATGTGAGTATGGTGTGGAGGTGTATAGTTTGTGTGTGTATGTGTATGTTTGTGTCTGTCTCTGTGTGTGTCTGTGTGTCTCTCTGTATGTATATGTGTCTATGTCTCTGTATGTATATGTGTCTGTCTGTGTGCCTGTATGTGTCTCTGTGTGTGTCTATCTCTCTGTATGTATATGTGTCTGTGTCTCTCTGTATGTGTATATGTTTGTGTCTGTGTGTCTCTCTCTAGGTGTCTTTGTCTGTGTGTCTGTGTGTCTGTGTGTGTGTGCCTGTATGTGTGTCTTGTGTCTGTGTGTGCCTGTGTGTGAGTGTTTCCCTGTGTGTGTATGTGTGTCTCTCTGTGTGTGTCTCTCTGTGTGTGGGTGTGTTTGTGTCTTTGTGGGTGCAGTTCAGAGAGCAGCCTTAGGTATTGTCCCTTGGGAGCACTGCGCATTTTGCTTTTAGGGAACGGGTCTCTCAGTGACCTAAGGCTCACTGAGTAGGCTAGGCTGGCTGGCCATAGCTGGGCATAGAAATGCATGGTTGCCAGGCCAGGAAACCTGGGAAGCAGCCTCCATGTCCATAGAACAGAGGAGAAGAGACATCTGGCAGCCTCTGCATGGGCTGAGCCCAGATGTGAGTTCATGGGATTGACTGCTGTGTGCTGTACTGTCCTGTGTCCTTGTACTGATTCATTCTTTTCAAAAGGAAAAAGGAATTGGAAAAAAAAAGCAATGATCATGCATTAGGGATGACAACAGAACCCTGAAAGTTCTGGAAATACAGCAGAAACAAGCTGCTGAAGGGAAGGCCTTGGCTCTTCCCCTCTTTCTGTCTATAAGGAAGCGTGAGATACAACCCTGCATCCCCAGTGTGGGAACAGGTCCAATACCTTCGCAACTCTTCTGAGAACTGCTGTGATCAATGGCCCTTCGGTATCAATGCTGCCTCTAGCTAGTCTGCATAGACCTCTGCTAGGCCAGAAGCAGCACCTGGTCTCTTCATGCAGCTGCAGACCCCAGGGGTCCTGACTCCCACTGGCTTATGACATGACAGGCATGGGAGGTAGCCTGAGCTCAAGCCCATCTGGTGGGAATTGAGGATGGCAGGATCCCAGCCCTCCGTCCTGACCTCTGTGTGTCTTTGGCTTCTGTTGTACAAAGAGGAGGCTATTGCACAACCCTGAAGCAACAGCGTGCTGCTGATTCTGAGGTAGGAACACGCGACCAGTAGGTGGAGTCCTTAGTCTTGCAATTCCAGTTCCCTCCCCAGCTGCTCAGAGACCACATTCAGCTCAGCCTTGGCAGGACAGCATGGCTCCTCCGGCTGTCCTCATGTACACAAACACCTGCACATGGCACAGGGGGGCCTTTTCTATAAATTCACATATCCCAGGCTGATCTCAAACTCACTAGATCACCAAGGACGACCTTGAACTTCTGATCCTCCTCCACTTCTGAGTGCTGGGATTATAGGCCTGCCTCTCCACATCTGGTTTATGTGAGCTGGGATGGAGCCCAGGGCTGCCTGCATGCCAGGCGTGCTCTCCCCTGAGGCACACCTCAGCCCTGGGCCTGAGTTTCTGAGCTTCCTGTCTAGAACCAGCATGCTGGAAGAGCTGTAGTTCACAGACTTCCTCCTGATATATATCTTACAGATATGCCACTGCCTCCCAGACAATTCCCACCGTCAGGGTCTTTCATGAAGGTTTCCACGCTGGGAGGACAGGTGCTATGGGTCTTAGGGTAGCATATCTGATGATATATAACCCAGAAGGATCCACAAGTTACTTCCATGGAAGTTGGGTTAGGGTGCTTTAACCAGGAAAGTAAGCTGTGCCACTCAGAAAAAAAATCTTCCTCTCTGTGTTAAAGATGCTCTGGGAATTCAGTGTGTGTGTGTGGTGTGTGTGTGTGTGTGTTGTTGTGTGTGTCTGTGTGAGTGTGTGGCACACGCTAGGTATTATTCACCACTGAGCAGCTGTGACCTTTTGTGGAGTGTCTGCGGTTGGTTCAGTACTGATGATTGAACCTGGGTTTTCCTGGGTGTTAGGCAAGTGGTCTATGCTAAGCCACTCCTTCAACTCATTGTGGGATCCTAGGCACAAGGTCTATGGCTTACCTACACTCCACAGCCCCTCAATGGGAGAATCTAGGTCAGAGCTCTACCACTGAGCTATGTCCCCAGCCCTATTTTTCCTTCATAATTTGGGACAGGGTCTGAGTTAGCTGCCCAGTCTGGCCGTGTACTCAGTATGTAGCAAAGGCAAACCTTGAACTTGCAATCTCCTGCCTTAGCCTCCTAACAGCACAGGTAGCATGTGCCTGCACCACCAGGCCTACTGAGGAAATTTCCCTTTACAGCTTCCCAGGGTGATCAGAGGAATGGGAGGGCACTGGCTCAAGTCTGCAGCCAAGCCCAAGGAGCCTGCAGGGAACTTGATGTTAAGGGAGGGACAGTAACTAGGTCACACTTACAGTTGTGCCTGCTTTTCCGCTAGCTCTTTGGTCTTCTCCTATAAAGGAAAAAAGTAAAATAAAAGCAAATGTGAGAACACAGAACAGCAGCGGGATACACTCAAACACACAGCATCCTGGGCCTACGGGGCGGCTCAGTGGGAAATGGACTTGCCACACAGTCCCTAAGTCCTGTCCCTGGAACCCGCGGAAAGGAGACAGAGGGGCGGGGTGGTGCTGCAAGGATCTCAGGGCTGCAGGCAGGCTGCACCACTGTGAGGCAACCACAGGGGTTGAAGGCTGCCTCAAGGGACATGGGAAGCCATTACACCTGAACTGTCTTTTCAAGTTCATTCAGTGTTAAAAGGGCTGCCTGCACCCCTATTCTGAGCTATTCAGTCAGACCTGCTAGTGGGGACTTCTTTCTCTACATAACCCTCAAATCTGGCAGGGATGGTGTGGGTGTGGACAGATTGTGACTTCTGCTTCTCCTAGCACTGACATTACCAAAGGCAGAGAAACACATACCTGCCAACCTAGCACTCCCACTTGGGAGATGGGAGCCAGCCTGGGCTGCAAGACTGTCTCAAACAAACAAATATGCACACAAAAAATAATTAAAAAAAAATAAACTTTCAGCCGGGCGGCGGTGGCGCACGCCTTTAATCCCAGCACTTGGGAGGCAGAGGCAGGTGGATTTCTGAGTTTGAGGCCAGCCTGGTCTACAGAGTGAGTTCCAGGACAGCCAGGGCTACACAGAGAAACCCTGTCTCGAAAAACCAAAAAAATAAAATAAAATAAAATAAAATAAAATAAAAATAAACTTTCTAACCAGGTCTTATTTTCTAGATTAGGGGACCTTATCACTTGCCTTTTTTTTGGGAGGGGTGGTGGTTGGGTTTTGTTGTTGTTTTGGTTTTGTTTTGTTTTTGAGACACAGTCTTTCTATGTAACCCTGGCTGTAATATGTAGACCTGTCACTATGTAGACCAGGCTGGCCTCGAAATCATGGAGGTCTGCCTATCTCTGCCTCTGCCTCTCAAATGCCAGGATTAAAGGCATGTGTCACCGCGCCTGGACCTACTTCCTTCTTAAATCTTTATTTATATTTGGGTCTCTGTGTGTGCATATCTGCTTATCAGTTTGTGCCCTAGGAGGCCCAGAAGAGGTCATCAGACCTCCAGAAACTGGAGTCACAGGAAGTTGTGAGCTTTCTGATGTGAGTCCTCTGGTTGAGAAGCAAGTGCTCAGAAGTGCTAAGCCATCTCTCCAGCCCGAGGGTACCTATTTCCAAAGACTATATTATATAATAGCCTATACTTCCCCTCTCAGATGAAAGGAATTCCTCCTGCAACAAAATTATACCCCCTAGTTGGTGGTTTCTAATTTTCTGCAACAAATATTATTGAAAAGGTGTCAAATTTAATAAAATAAATAAATGGAAAGGTGGAAAGAGAGACTGATTCTGTAGGTTGTCCTCTGACCTTCATATGAGCCATGGAACAGGCTAACACACACCCACACACACACACACACACATGCACACGCATGTACACGCACACAGAGTGAAGGGAAGGAGAGAACTCACTCATGAACACGCATCATCCCACCTCCATGAAAACACAGCAGCTGACCACAGAGCTCTGCTCTTCCCTCTCAGTTGGGCTTCTTCTACTCTCAAAAGCCTTTTCCACCAACTCAGGTTTACTCTCATTTCTGCAAACGATCCCCCACACCCCCTATGACAGAAATGACACGGCTCCCATTTCACTCAACAACCAGCATGTGCGTGGGTGTGCATGTGCATGTGTGTGTGTGTGCATGTGTGCAGGTGCGTGGGTGTGCATGTGTGTGTTTGCCTGTGTTCCTCTGCCTTATTCACTTAGAGACATGGTCTCTCACCAAGGTCAGAGCTCTGTTTTAGTTAGACTGACTGGACCCCGGGATCTGACCTCTGACCCTGAACCCTGCCATTATAGAGATAGTGATGAACAAAACCAGGACACTTGAAGGCCTCTAACAGAGTCAGGTCACCTTCGGGGCAGGAGCCAGTAAAGCCGCTGAGACCTTGAGTCCCAGGCAGCCTGTTCCAGTGCTTTTGTTTGCCCAGTCCAACAGGTGGCACTGCTGAGCTTTTGCTGGAAGATTCCTCTCTCTGTGTGTGTGTGTGTGTGTGTGTGTGTGTGTGTGTGTGTGTGTGTGTCAGCCTGCAGTGGGAGAGGCCATGGACATTGCTAAGTATCCCATGGGATGTACGGGACTGGCTCCATAATGAGGGATTCTGCATGCCCCCACCCAGTGTGCCGACAGCCGACAGCTGACTGCCCTGGTGGAGGCCACAGGCACTGAGCCCGTGGACAGAGTTCTAGCAGACTCGGACTCACTGCTACACTGAGGCCTGCAATGCCCAGCCTGGTGTCTGCTGGGTAGGGAGGTATATGTGGAGAAGCCAGCCCTTTCCTCAGCCTGACATCATTGTGGGGACATCACAGCAGTGGCAGGCCTTGAGCTCTAGCAGGCAGAGCCCGGCCATCTAGTAACACAGGCCATCACCCTCACGCACCCAGACAGTGTCTCGGACCCTTTTGGAGATCTTGAGCAGGAGATGTCTGAAGGTGCCCGGCTGGAAGTGAGTGGCGGAGTGCTGGATGCAGAGGCAGAGGAGGAAGGCAGGTGTCAGCTTGTGGTCGTCACCCCCAGGCTCAATCAGTGTCATGATCCTCTGCAGCAGTGTGTCCTCCACATCGGGCTCAAACTCCAGGAGCAGTGACCGCCGCCGGATCACAGCAGCAGGCAGGGACGGGGCTCCGCGGGTTCTGAGCACTGCACCACACATCCTACAGCTCTGTGGTGCCGCCCCAAGACGGGCGAGGGCACAGGCAGGCAGTGGCTGTGCCTGCCCAGGGTCCTTGAACAGCAGCAGGTAGTAGAGGCCCAGGGAGAGCAGGTCACCATGTTGTAGCACCACGGGGTTCCTTCCCACTTCCGAGAAGTTGATTGACACCGGCGCACCTGCAATCGGCTCCAGCACTAGCCTGGTTCCCGTCGGGCCACCTTCTGGGGACTGGTGGCGGCGAATGGTGCAGTGCAGGGGCAGGATGTCTGGGGCAGACAAGCTGATGCTGGGTTTGCTAGACGGTGTGCGCTGGCCCACTGTGTGCCGCTCCCGGCTGAGCACATACACCAGGCTGTCCTAAAGAGCAGACAGGCAATTTAGGACAGGTATGACACTGGTCATGCTAGCACCAGCATACCAGTGTCCCTGTTCCTGCAGCTGGCCACCCACCCCAAAGTCACCAGTAACCCTTTACCTTAGTAACCCTCCCCGGCCACGCTAGCCTGGCCCAGAGGATGCTGCTTCCTTACACAGAAGAGACCCAGCAAGAGAAGAGGGCAGGGCTTGCTCTGACAGCCATGGAGCTGAGGGCTGCCAGTCTACCCCAATTCTCCCTAAGAATCAGAGTAGGCCCTGCTCCTCAGTTCTCAGCTCAGCATGGGGCTTCTCTTGAGACTGAGCCCGGGAGACCCGACGATGCTGTGAAGGGCCCAGAGACCAGAGCAGGAATGGGCAAAGACAAAACAAATGACAGTAAGCTGTCACCAAGGGCTGGCTCCTTGGGACCTGGATAAAGAAGTAGGAAGAGGCTCTGGGAACTGAGTCTGCTGGGACAGGCCAATCATCCCTACACTTGGGAAGGAAGCTGAGGCAGCAGGATTCTGTTCAAGGCCTACTTGGATGACATAGTGAGTTTCATACCAGCCTGGGCTACATAGGAAGACATTGTTTCCAAAAGGAAACAGGGAGGGGCAGGGGAAAGGAGCTCAGACAACACAGCTACCAAGTCACGATCAGTTTCCAGTGTCAGGCTGTAAGGGGCAGCAGTGCTGGGGACTTGGGGTGGCTCACGTGCTGCTGGCTGTAGCCCTGCAACAGCAGCAGGTGTGGGCACTGGTACAGGGAGTAACGCATGGTGGCAGGGAGGGACTCCTCAGGCTTCTGGGCAGCCTCAGGTAGCGTTGGGCTTAGGCTGGTCTCGCTGACTGTACGGCGCAGCCCGGTCGGTGGGGAGCTTTGGGCAGCCTCAGAGGTGAGGGCTGGGGTTCCCTTGGCACGGATACGCTGTAGCCTCCGGGCTTGGGCGTTTATCCTGGAACAGAATGAGTGAAGGAAAGTGATCAGAGATCTCATCACCTACTTCTTAGACTGTGCAAACTTTGAGTCTCATTGAGTCACTTAGACACCTGTCATTATTCTGTTGGAAAAGGTCTGGAGGAGGTCTAAGGCCTCTGGACAATGTCTATGGCCTTTGAAATTTTAGGTACTGCCTACAGGGCAAGGAAGCCCCGAAAGCCCTGCCCAAAAGGCAGTCACAAAGCAGGCAACACAAGTGTCCATACCTTGTGGCTCAGAGGCGACCATCACATACCTTAGCCTGCACCATGGCTACTATCACCAAACCTATAAAACATGTTCCTGTCACAGCCTTGCTCAGACCAGATCATCATGTCAGCACAGAGCCCTGGCTCTGACACACCTGCCCTGTCCTTCCAAGCCCATGTGTGTCAGAGTAAACTCTCTGGGGGCAGGGGATTCTGGCTAGAAGTGATGAAGCCAGTCAGTCACTTCACAAGGCAGAACTGGCCAAGCTGCCAGTCACCTGCTGGTCAGCTTTGGCCACAGCATGGCTGCCCTTCCAGAGGCCATCATGGACCTTGAGTACACACACACATATGAACACACATTTAGGCCCAAGTGCACATAAATATACAAGCACTGAAATATACATATGCACACAAATGTGTAAAACCACATACAAATAGAAGTACATGTAAAAATGTACACAAATATACATACACAAACACAAGTATGCACATATATAACACACAAACACAACAGAACATATATACTCATGCAGCCACAAACACACGCCTATGTACAACACACGGGTACAGAAATGTAAATACAAGCATACTCACGTCCTGATGGGAAAGAACACTACACTCCATGAACCACTTTAGAAACCTCTCACTTTCAAATACAGGAAGTGCTCTCTAAAGTACCCCTGCTGGGAAAGCTCCCAGCAGGATGGAGGGAACCCTGGGGACCCAGTTTAATGCTCCCAGCTGACCCTGGAGCTTTCTTCTCTGAGCCCTCTGCTGAGTCCCCTCCATGCAGCTTTGTCCCTGTCTCTAGCATCCTTCCTTCCAGACATTACAAACGGAACTAGACAAAAGCCAGAAGGGAGGCCAGGAACGGCTGCTAAGCACACCTTACCGGGAGCGGGTGGCTGAGCTCTAAGCTCTGCCCTTCCTTGCAGAAGGCTGCCTGCGCATCTGCAGCCCGCAGGGGGCTGGGGCTGCAGGATGGAGGCTGGCCAGCCGCAGTGCCAGGCTATGAGGCTGCTCCGCCTGCTGCAGAGCCCAGCTGGAGACAGGTGCCCAGCAGGTGAGGCCGGAGCCCTCTGTCCTGCTTTGGCCCACCCTGCCCCCAATCTGTAAAGAATGCCAGCTCCCCGGCGTGGCCTCAATGAACAACCACCGGGCTATGAAATGAAAACCAGGTACAAAATGATGCTCTCCTACAAACCCTTCTCCAAATCCAGGGCTGGGGGATGGGAGAGGAGGGATTCCCTGGGGATATCCCAGAAGCTCTGGCATTGCAGGAAGCAGCCAAGCTGAAGTGGCCTCTCCTCTTTTGTTTCCCAGGGCTCCCAGAAGGCCCCAAGGTTCCATGTCAGGGTGTCCCACATGAGACATGCACAGATGACTGAAATCCTTTCGCTTTGAGAAAAGACTGCATTACCCTGTCAGATGTGCCCCCGTCCTAGTCCAGGCCTGTCTAAGCTGGTTGTCAGTATTGGTCCCCTTCCTTGGTTCTGGTTAGGCTCGCTGAGCTTCCAACCTGGACCAGGCTTTTGCTCTGGGTAGCAGTGGTTGGATTTGTATCCAAGGTCAACCAGTAAGCACACTCAACAGGAAAGGCCATGTAGCAGCCACAGCAGCAGCTTACACTAGGGACACCAGCAAGGCTGCCAGGAGTGCACCGCACCGGCCCAACAGGAATCTCATGCCTCCCTCCTCCTCTGTGTAGACACTGCAGATGATACCTCAGAGTATAGCAGGAAAACAACCGGCAGGAGAGACGTGTGGCCCAATACCACAGGCTTAGCAGTTTACAAGGAGCAGTTTGTGATGCCCCAAATATGGCTCCTGGTTTGTGGAGAAGTGCACACAGGAAAGGCCCCAGTGGGCTCACAGGATGGCTGAGCTCACAGGTGGGAGGGGAATGAACGCTGTGATGGACATGCTGGGTTTAATTCGATGTCTTGTGTACGACATGTGACAAGATTCATATCTGTTTTTATTTATTTACTTATATATTGTAGTAAGGTGATGTTTCCTTGTGTGTGCATGTGCAGTGGCGGCAGGAACATGGAGAACAAGGGTCTGACTTTGTGAAGCGAGTTCTCTCCTTCATGTGGGTCCCAGAAGATCCAACTCAGGTCATGAGGTTTGGCAGCAAGCGCCTCTACCCACTAGGCCACCTCACTGGCCACACTGTGTTTTTTAAGAGTCTCTCACTTGCCAAACAGGGTAGGCAGTGTGGCTAGGAAGTCCTGGGGACCCTTCTGTCCCTGCCTTCCCAGCACGAGGGTGACAGATGTATGCCACCACATCTGGCTTTTTTTTTTTTTTTTAAATGGGGATACTAGGGATCAAACTTAGGTACCTGCACTTGTGAGGCAAGCACTTTACTGACTAGTTCAGCTCCTCAGCCCATCTTGCTTTGTTTTGAGGATAGTTACGAGATCCTCCTGACTGTCTCCCCAGTGCTGGGATTACAAATCTACACCGCTATGCCTGGTTTTATTTATCTTTAAGAATTCTATAAACAAGCATGGCACCTCAGGGAGGAAGGTACCGAGGAGTCAGTTAAAAATAACTAATTCCCTAGGTTTTTCTTTTTAGGTTTTGGTTTTCTTGAGACAGGGTCTTCCTACCCTGTCTTGGTTTCAGGCCAGTCTGGAACTCCTAACTCCCTGCCTTGGTCTCCTGGAGACTGGGGTTACAGGCCTGCGCCCCAGGCCTGCTTGCTTTTCTTTACTCTTAAAGCTTCTTCAAACAAACATCATGGAACTCTTACTGCTCTGAAGCACCTTGCTTGCATGGGACTTTCTGATGTCTACCCTTCTCAAGACAAGGCCACAGAAAGCAAGGGCCCAAACCACTCGGTCAGGGAAACCAGTTTTAAGGACCTTTGAGCCCCTGAATTCTTGGGAACAGAGTTGTGGTCACAGCGCCACTAGGTTCATGAACACCATCACTTACACATCAGCTTGAGTCCACCCTGACCAGTGGCCTCCCATGTGGCCGCTGAACTGAAGGACAGCAGAGGCCAGCAGGCTAGCATCTCTCCTGAATCTTCAATCTTGAAGCTATGGAGAACACAGTCCAGCAACATGGCTGGACATATCCTGTAACTGCTGAGTGGCTCAGACCTGATATTCTATGACCTAGGAGGAGCTCAGGGAGTTGGCAGCCAAATGGGCATATGTCTGAGGGACATACACAGCTGGAGTCTTGGTCAAAAACAAGGTCACTTCAGGTGCCACCTACAGCCAACCAGGGCCTTTGCCAATGTAAGGGAAGCAGAGCGAGAAATGCCTCAGAGGAAGCCCCATTCCCACATCCTCACTCTAGACAAGTCAACTGGCAAGAGCTGCCTCAAAGCCTTTCAGAACATGGCAATTTTGGATGGAAAACTATTCATTGCATGTAAAGATGTCAGCCCTTGCCATGTGTGAATGAGGACAGAAAGGGACAGCCACTCTTCCCTTCCCCTGCTGCAGGGATGGCACTAGCCAAGGCTCTCGTCTCCTGGAGGAGCATCACATCTCCTGAAGGAGCATCTCGTCTCCTGGAGGAGCATCACATCTCCTGAAGGAGCATCTCGTCTCCTGGAGGAGCATCTCGTCTCCTGGAGGAGCATCTCGTCTCCTGGAGGAGCATCTCGTCTCCTGGAGGAGCATCTTGTCTCCTGGAGGAGCATCACATCTCCTGGAGGAGCATCACGTCTCCTGGAGGAGCATCACGTCTCCTGGAGGAGCATCTCGTCTCCTAGAGGAGCATCACGTCTCCTGGAGGAGCATCTCGTCTCCTGGAGGAGCATCTCGCCTCCTGGAGGAGCATCTCGTCTCCTGGAGGAGCATCTCGTCTCCTGGAGGAGCATCACGTCTCCTGGAGGAGCATCTCGTCTCCTGGAGGAGCATCTCGTCTCCTGGAGGAGCATCTCGTCTCCTGGAGGAGCATCTCGTCTCCTGGAGGAGCATCACGTCTCCTGGAGGAGCATCTCGTCTCCTGGAGGAGCATCTCGTCTCCTGGAGGAGCATCTCGCCTCCTGGAGGAGCATCTCGCCTCCTGGAGGAGCATCTCGCCTCCTGGAGGAGCATCTCGCCTCCTGGAGGAGCATCACATCTCCTGGAGGAGCATCTCGTCTCCTGGAGGAGCATCACGTCTCCTGGAGGAGCATCACGTCTCCTGGAGGAGCATCTCGTCTCCTGGAGGAGCATCTCGTCTCCTGGAGGAGCATCTCTCTCCTGGAGGAGCATCTTGTCTCCTGGAGGAGCATCTCGTCTCCTGGAGGAGCATCTCGTCTCCTGGAGGAGCATCACGTCTCCTGGAGGAGCATCACATCTCCTGGAGGAGCATCTCGTCTCCTGGAGGAGCATCTCGTCTCCTGGAGGAGCATCTCGTCTCCTGGAGGAGCATCTCGTCTCCTGGAGGAGCATCACGTCTCCTGGAGGAGCATCACGTCTCCTGGAGGAGCATCACGTCTCCTGGAGGAGCATCTCGTCTCCTGGAGGAGCATCACATCTCCTGGAGGAGCATCACATCTCCTGGAGGAGCATCACGTCTCCTGCTGCGCTGTGGCTGAGTTCCTTGCAATCAGAGGCTCTGACTCAGAAGATCTCAGGAACACCTGGGTATCAGTCACTGCCATGTCTGACCAAAGACAGTTGGCCCCAAGCCTGAGTTTGATCCCCAGGACCCGTCAAGTGGAAGGGGAGAAGCCACTTCCACAAGTTGTCCTTTGACCTCTATATGTGTGCCAAGTATGTGCTTGAGTGGGAACACACACACATACACACACAGAAAGAGAGAGAGAGAGAGAGAGAGAGACAGAGAGAGAGAGAGAGAGAGAGAGACAGGAGAGAGAGAGACAGAGAGAGAGAGAGACAGAGAGAGACAGAGAGAGACAGAGAGAGAGAGGAGAATAAACAAACAAGCAAACAAATAGATGTAAGGAATATTTTTCAGCTGGTTATGGTAGCTGAAATCCCAGCACTCAGGAGGCAGAGGGCAAGCAGATCTCTCAGGGTTCAAGGTTAGCCTGGTCTACAGAGTGTTCCAGGCCAGGCAAGACCACATGAGACTCTCAGTTCACACAAACAAAAGCACCCCCCCCCCCCCCGCGCCCCAGTACGCTCAGAGTCCTGTGCTGGTCCACAGATACTTCCACCGTCCAGCTGACAGACACTTGAGTTCTTGGTGCGTCCCTTCAGGGTACTCGGAGACCTTGGTTTTCCACACAAGGGTGTGCTTAGAGAGCCAGCCTGGCTTTGCTAACCCACAGCTTTCAGATGAATAGGACCCAGTGCTTCATAAGCATGTGTGTGTGTGAGCACATGTGTCAGGGGACATCTGCCCACACACAGACAGCGCTTCAGGTCTCCCAGAGGAAACAGCTGAGCAAGCAGCTAGGATGGGGAGGAAGCAAAATCTTTGGCACTGGAACTCAGGGTGCCAAGTACAGCTGGGACAGCAATATGGGAACCAGAGTCCTCCCGAGGGATGATTCTAAGATGCTAAGCTGGCCACTTCTGGGCCTTTTTTCCTATGGCTGGCCTCTTCCCTTTCCATAGAAAGGAGCTGCTGATGTGTCTGTCTTGGTAGAGATTGTGGAGCAGGGGCGGGACATCACTGACAAGAGCTGGTCACTGTCATCATCGGTCAGCTCTGGCTTCAGAAGGCCCTGGAAAGCACAACACAGCTCTTCCTGAACGTCACTTGCTTCCCTCACTCAGTCAGTCTGTGGGTCTCTCCCCCACTCCTGTTGGTTCACCTTCCCTGGCTCTATGGTTAGAATCAGCACAACCAGGAAGTACTCCAATGTTCCCTGACCAACGCCCGGGACTCAGATGAGGCTCATGTGTGGCACAGCGCTCCTGTGGGGTGGGGTGGGGTTTCTAACGTGAGAAAGGGATGGTTTGCACCAGCTGCAGACACACGCCAGTATGCCAGTGCTGCTATGGATCTGTGGCTCTGATCATCTGCAGGCAGTCTCTGTCGATGGAATTCCCTTTGCTATGTCAGCAAAGCTTGAGCACTGTCACCCACTCAGACAGTCCTAAATACAAAAACCAACACCAGACTACCTTCCATCCACAAGCAGTGAGCAGTGAGCAGTGCCTGCTTGTAACCCAGCACTCAGGAGGCAGAGGAAGGAAGACAGCTCCACATCAGGAGGTTCACAATCACGTGTAACTCTAGGCCTCTTCTAGCACCTGCACATATATGGCACAACACACACACACCACCCAATAAATCTAAAACAAAGAAAATAAATAATGTATCTGAACATGAGAGAGAAAGAGAGAGAGAGAGAGAGAGGAGAGAGAGAGAGAGAGAGAGAGAGACTGAATTACTAACAAGTGTAACTTTTGCCTGTAATCCCAGCACTTGCAAGGCTGAAGCAGAAGGAATACCATGAGTTTGAGGCTACTTTGCTTCAAGTAATTAATTAATTTAATTAATTAGGATCTTCTTGGTGATAAGTGCTAAGAAAAAGCAGAAGAGACCAAAATAATCATCATCAACTATAGCAGATTAAAGCTCAGATGAGAGAAAGCAACCTTGGAGTCTTAGCTACAGTCTCATTGCTGTGAAGAAACCATGACCAAGGTAACATGAACGAAGCCGTTTAACTGAGGGCCTGCTCACACTCTCAGAGGATGCATGGTGCTGGAGCAGTAGCTGAAAGCTTACATCCTGATGTGCAGGCAGAAGGCAGAGAAAGCAAGATGGGACTTGGTGTGGGCTTTTGAGACCTCAAAGCCTACCCCAGTGACACGTTTCCTCCAACAAGGCCACACCTCCTAATCCTTCCCCAAAACTCCACCAATTAGGAAGCAATCATTTAAGTATATGAACATATGGGGGCTGTTTTATTCAAACCACCACATTTGGCATATCCCAATCTTCAGTATACGAAGTGCTAAATACAAATAAAAACCCTGACATGCTTATTTTGAGATTGAGTCTCACTATCTAGCCCAGGCTGACCTAAACTCAAGACCCTCCTGCCTCCTCCCTCACCCCCACCACCCCACACTTTTTGAGACAGAGTTTCACTTAGTAGAATAATGGCCTTGACCTCACTGTGTGTGGGGATGACTCCTGAACCCTCATCCTTCCAAGTGCTGGGATACGGGCTTTTGTCACCACGGCCAGTTGATGTGGGGCTGGAGATCTAACTCAGGGCTTCCTCCATGATAAGCAAACCCTCTACCAACTGAACTACATCTCCAGCCCCTAAGATCTTGACTTTCAATTGAATTTAAACTGTGGCCACTATGAATGGGGAGAAACCAACCGGATGGGGCAGTGCGCATGGTTCATCTGGCAGGAAATCACTAGATAATGTCCAAAGTTCTAAAAGTGATGGACAACACAGTCACTGTAAAGGATGGAGTTGGGGCCAGGGAAACAGCTCAGGTGGTAAAATGCTTGTCTTGAAAGAAAAGGACCTGAGTTCAGTTCCCAGAAGGCAATGTAAAACACTGGCCAAGGCAGGCGCTTGTATTCCCAGCACTGAGCAGGCTGAGCCACGCAGATCCTCTGGGCTCCATGGTCAGTCTGCTTAGCCCCGTTGGTAATGTCCAGGCCATGAGAGACTCTGTCTCAAAACAAACAAACAAAAAATGTATAGGGCACCTTAGGAACAACCCCTGCGGCTGTCCTGACCTCCACATGTATATACAAGAATGCACACCCAAACCTACACACCCATGCATGCACACACAAATGCCAAACAAGAAATAGCTCACAGCTGAATGCCGTGGCCTCTGGGGAGAGCAATGTAGGAAGAAGGGAGAGTTGGCAGAGAGCCGGGATTTTGTTTGTATTTGGTCTTAGGCGGTGATGAGAACGCATCTCTTTAACTGTACACACTGAAGGCAAGAGCTTTCCAAGTGCTGAAAGAACATGTGAGTGTCCTCGGCAACGGGATCTACTTTGATCGCAGGTATACTTTCTTGTACACACCCACACCTCTGACTGGGAAGTACCCTGTTCACCATGAGCTCTCAGTGGCTGGAATTCAGCAGCCCTCCTGGTGTTCCTGGAGCAGAGTGCAACATAGCAGGCATGTGTGGACACAGGCAGACAGGCAGTTCTCATTGCCCATCCCCAGAAACTGTGCCCATCAGGGAGACCAGGGGAACACTGAAATGTGACACTTCTATCAGGCTTAGGACATGGATAATGGCACTGTATGTGCAGTGTGGCACTGAGGACTTTGCATTGAGTAAAAGCCTAGGACCTCAGTGGTAGAGTCCCTGCCTAGGATCCCCCAGTGAGGGGCTGGGGTGTGGCTCAGTGGTAGAGCCCCTGCCTAGGATCCCCCAGTGAGGGGCTGGGGTGTGGCTCAGTGGTAGAGCCCCTGCCTAGGATCCCCAGTGAGGGGCTGGGATGTGGCTCAGTGGTAGAACACCTGCAAACCCAGAGAGATTCATTCCAGGTAACACACACACACACTTTGAACTCCAAATCTATTGACTATTACACATCAGTTTGTGCAAGCTCAGAACTAACTAATACAGAGGAGAATTCACATATAAATCCATGTTGAAATTTAGTAGACTTCTTTCCATTCTCATTCCCATACTACAATAACCCAAACTGGTTTAGAACTCACTATGCTGCCCAGTTGGCTCTGAGCAACAACAACAAAAGAGCCAAATATAGTGTTATGTGGTATGTATGGAGTATGTGTGTGTCTCTCTGTGTGTGTCTCTGTGTGTGTCTCTCTGTGTGTGCCTCTATGTGTGTATCTCTATGTGTGTCTGGGGAGGGGGCAGGGCAAGTGCTAGCCAGCATCCTCAGAGGGTTCACATCTCTGCCGAGGTCACTCCTGGGGTCACGGTACACAGAAGAGAAAACTTTTCTAATAAATCAAAGTCCTTATCTGTTGATCTTAAATGTGGACCAGGGTCTGGTCCTTGTCACATATGTTCCTTCTGATCTGAGGGACTTGCTCAGCTGGTTGCAGAAGAGAAGTCAGGGGACTCCACAAGGAAGGAGGAAAGAAGGATAGAAAGAGAGAGAAAGAATGCAGAAAGATAGTTTTCAGTCCATGACCAGAGCTGGACAGAGGCCTCCAAACACCAGAAAGGTGTGCTTTATCAATGCTGGTACTGCAGCTTGCCCTGTGTGACCTCGGTGCAGTAGGGGTGACCCTGTGCCCAGATTCCACCAAGAGCATGTAGTCTCAAGCTGGCATTTCTGTCATCAAGAACAATTACAGACATGCTAGTTAGTATGCAGAGACCATGTGCAGCTTTGACAAGTACCCTGCATGCAGGGGGTGCTGGAAGTCAGGCTGGGGCTTGAGGAGTGGGAAAGGGAAGGCCTGGCCTGCTGCTTACTGTGAAGGAAGGAAAAAGAGGAAACTGACTGTTCTGGAAAGCATGAAAAAAGCCAGGACAGGGTGACTTGGAAAGTGCCAGGACATCTCACCCAGAAGACAAAGTCAGAAAGACTGCCCAAGTGTGTCACAGAGAAAAAGCCCAGTGAGGATGTGGACATGCCTCTAACAAAGCCAAAAATAGATTTAAAAAAAAAAAGCATTGCTGGGGGTATAGCTCAGTGCTGGAGTGCACAAGGCCTGGGTTCTATCTCCAACACAGTGAAAAGGAGCAAGCAAACATATCTCACAAGGGCTGCAGAAAGGGCTCAGCACTTAAGAGCTCTTACCGCCTTTCCAAAGGACCGGAGTTCAGTTCCCAGCACCCACCCTCCTCAGGTGGCTCCCAATTGCCTATAACTCTAGCTCTGAGAGATCTGACACCTTCTGGCCTCAGTGGGCACCAGGCAGTCTTGTGGTGCACATATATGCAGACAAAACATCTATACATATAAAATATGAATAAATAAATCCTAAAAAAACAAAACCCCTCACACTTCAGAGTGTGCGACTTCACAGAGCCTCTTTCAAGGATGAGGGGGTTGCCGTGGATTTTCTCACGCCAGAGGACCTCAAGGACACTTTAGCGCACTGTTTGACTATGGAGGCTAAAAACAGAAGGAATGAGCTCAAAAATGTCTGTGGGCGTGGCTTTACTGCAGCATAGTGAATTCCCAGGAAATCCCATGCAGCCCACAAGGCTCCTGAGAAAATTCTGTCAGTGGAAATGGCCAGGACTGAACATGACAGAGGGCATGCAATGAAAGGATCCCAACAGAACACTGCCTGACAGGCCTGCTGTCACCTGACAGGCCTGCTGTCACCTGACAGGCATGGGTGCCCAGAACAGAAGGGAGGCCCCTGCAGTGGCTGTGTGAGTGCAGGGGCAGAGCCGAGATTATCCCCAGGCCTGGAAGCTTCACCAAAAACTATGACTGGATTTGAAAATCACTTGGGGCTAGTGGCGCAGTTCCACCTCCTTCCTGCTCCTTGCTGACACTGTCACTTGTGCCCGTCTTGCCACTGCAGGCTGCAGGTGTTGGGCAGACAGTTTTGGTTTCAAAGAGGAGTAAAAATTATTCCCAAGGGGCTGGAGAGATGGCTCAGTGGTTAAGAGTATTTGCTGCTCTTCCAAAGGACCCAGGTTCCATAGTCAGCACCTAGGCAGCACCTAGGAACTCTGGCTCCAGGGGATCTGATGCCCTCTCCTAGTTCCCTCAGGCAACTGCACACACACACACACACACACACACACACACACACACTAAAAGGAAATCTGTAAAGTAATTGTTCCTCAAGAGTTGCACTCTAAGGTGGTTCTCACCTTTAATCCCAGCGCTCAGGAGACAGAGATAGGAGGATCTGTGAGAGTTCAAGGCCAGTCTGGTCTACATAAGTTCCAGAGAGACTGACCCTGTCTCAAAAATTAAAAAACAAAGAATTGCACTTTATGGATTTTCCCCAGTGCACTCAGTCACACCTCATTTACCTTATTAAGATGATTAAATTTAGGGCTTGAACTGATGACACCAGATGACCTTGAGGGAGGGTGAGTGCATCTTGCATGTGAAATGGAGGGATGGATCCTTGGGGTCCAGGGTTGGGCCCTTGAATGTGAATGAGGCCTGAGAAGATGATATCATTCCATGATCACGGCCAGTCATGTGGCAAAAAAGACTTCTTCAGTTATAAATACACTTGGCAGGCTGGAGAGATGGCTCAGTGGGTAAGGAACTCTGCTCGCAAGCCTGACGACTTGAGTCTGACTCCCTGTGCCCACACAGTGGAAGGAGAGGACTGTCCAGAGTTGTCTCTGACCTACGTGTGTGCCACACACAGAATAATAAACGCTCATCAGTTCACCCTAGACTCACTTAGAGAGAGATTACCTAAGTGAACCACAAACACACCCATGAGCCTGTGTGTGGATACTCATGTGTGCATGTATGTATGTGGAGATCAGAGGTCAATATCGGTGCCGTGGTCATCTGCTTTTTAGTTTCTGAGACATTGTCTCTCACTAACCTTGAGTTCACTGTCAGCCAGGTGGCTAGCCAGTGGGCCTCACGGACCCTCCTGAATGCTGGAGTCCTTGCCAGTACCTAGAGTTTACACAAGCGCTGGGGCCTGCACAGCAAGCTCTTCACACACTTCATGAGCCTTTCAAAACCAAAGCAAGCTGACTACTCACAAACACGGGGCACTGATATGGCCCTATGGACCGGAAGTTGAGTTTAACGGTGCTCGTGGACTGCTAACTTTTGTGTGCTGTGACATGGAAGGCTGGCATGGTCTCTCAGAGTTCATTCTTTCCTCTTCCTAACACAATAAACTTCTGACATCATTTTCCCAGGCTACTGAAGATGGTCTGGCCATGTGTAAGTTCCAGTGGATGAAGGATGAGGCTGCACCTGGTGGGACGTGCTCCATGGGAGACTGACATGGAAACTTCAGAGTTCTTTGGAAGATTAGTTGTGTTGGATGGTGTTTTGCTAAAGCAGACTGATGAAGGACCGTTTTCCTGAAGCAGACACAGGTGAAAGGATGTTTTGCTAAAGTAAGCACGTGAAAGGACACGTGATAAAGGATTCTTTGCTAACAACATGCATGTATTGGTCCGCCTTACACTGCATAGTTCAGCTACATTTGTTGTGACTCCATAGAGAGAAATGCACCAAAAATCTTCTGGTGGTGTGCTGTGGCTTCTTGCCACTTCTACAGACTCTGATTGGCAGAGTGATGTCAGCTGAGACAGACTCACATGGAATTTTGCTAGGACAAGATACATGGTGAAGCAAGACCCGTGGAGGACACGTGATGTTTGCAGGGAGTATAAATAGGATTCAACAGATTGTGAGGATTATGAGAGGGGCTTGCTTGTAGAGCTAGCTCTACAACGCTTCTTTGTCTCGCACCTTTGCTGATCTGCTTTGCTGAGAGACACACAGCTGAGAACTTCTCCTGGCGTCCCTGTTGGTCCTGGTTGCTCCTGCTGACTTGTGCTGATCTGTCTGAGGTCTGGCTGTCACTGCTAGGTTGTGCCACTGCTGCTGATTCATGCTGCTATCCTGACCCTACCCAGCTAGACTGCTGATACATTCGTAAAGTATTTACCAACAGATCAAGCTGCCACTGCTGACCTGTGAACTAAATTGCCGGTTTCCCCGACAACACAGATGGGATTTGCTCCAAAAACCAATTTCTAGCCGGGCGGTGGTGGCGCACGCCTTTAATCCCAGCACTTGGGAGGCAGAGGCGGGTGGATTTCTGAGTTCGAGGCCAGCCTGGTCTACAGAGTGAGTTCCAGGATAGCCAGGATGGCCAGGACTACACAGAGAAACCCTGTCTCAAAAAACCAAAAACAAACAAACAAACAAACAAACAAAAACCCAATTTCTAAACAGGTCCACTTTCCCTGTATCCTTTCTTTTCCACTACCTCTGGTGGGTAGTGGGCTAGAAGTGAGGTTAAAGCATTTAAGAACCATCATTAAAAGTAGGCTTCGAAAAAAGTTAAAGCTACAGGAGACACTAGAGTGTAGACAGTGATGGGTGAGCTTCATTGCCAACTGGATTTGGAACCACTTAGGAAATACACCTTTGAGTTCGTGAGGGAGATTCTTGGGGTTTTAACTAAGGACTTAGTGGCAACATTATTCCAGGGCTGGTGTAAAAAGAGAGAGAGAGAGGAAGAGAGACAGAAAGAAAAGAGAGAGAGAGAGGAGAGGGAGAGAGAAAGAGAGAGAAAGGGCACATTCATGTCTCTCTGCTTCCTGACTCAGTACACTGTGACCTCATGTCTCTGCTGCTGCGGTTAGGTCTTCTCTCACTGTCACCCCTCCTATGATGCACCATCCCTGAAACTTGTGAGCTCAAATAAACTCTTCTTTAAGTTGCTATGGCTGTTGGTTTTGTCAACTTGACATCATCCAGAATCCCCTCAGACCATGTCTGTGGTGGTAGTAGGGGCTGGTTCTTAGTTACCTTAGCTGAGGTGGGAGACCTGTCCACTATGGGTGCCACTTTTGCCTACTTGGGAGACTTTGGACCCTATACATGGATAAAGTAAGCCAGTGAGATGGCTCAGGGGTAATGGCACTGGCCTCACAAACGGTGAGCTGCACTCAGCCACACTCAGCCCCCATGCAGTACCAGCCATGACAGATTATGCCCCTCAAGTTACCTGTCTATAAAAATATATTTAAAAGATCTTATGTTGTTATCTATGTATGTTTATCTATGAACACCTGTGTCGGTGCCCCAGACGAGGCCATTAGATCTGCTGGATCTGCTTGTCAATCAGCTGACGTGTGTGCTGGGAATAGAACTCAGGTCCTGTGAAAGAGCAGGGAGCATTCTTAACCAATGAGCCATCTCTCTAGCCCCTTAGGTTACTTCTTGCTATCTGGTCACATCACCATGAAAGTAGCTACTACACAAAAACATTTTGGCCCTTCCCGCAAATCATCCTGCCCTCAACAACCCTGAAGAGGAAAGGCATGAAGCAGTGCAGTGGGGCTGGAATAGCCCAGGGCTTCGGGGACCGGGGGAAACCACCTACCCGTCCTGAATGCAGCACCTAGTATATGGAAAGAAACAGACCTGTATCAACTCCAGTGATGCATGGCCAACTGCAACTCCTAGCTGATCTCCAAAGGTTACCGTCAACCCAAAAATATGGCCACTGCAACCTGCTGCTCTCCCACCTCTTGCCACAAAAGGCAAACAGCTAGTTCTTATTGCCATTTAACTAAACCCTGTGATGGTCATTGTTATCAACCAGAATCCAGAATGCCCCTCTGGGCACGATGGGGAATTATCTTGGGTTAACTGAGGTGGGAAGACCTGCCCACTGTGGGCAGCACCATTCCCTGGCTGAGACGTTCGACCGTACAGAGTTTGCATTTGTACTTCTCTGCTTCCTGCCAAGGAAGTGTGTTGGCTTGCTTCTTCCTCCTGCTTCCTGCTCCTGCCTCCATGTCTTCTTTTTTGCACTGGAAGCCAGAATAAAACACTTTTTTCCTTGGATTGCTTTTGTAAACTATTTATCACAGTAAATCAGGAAAAAAATGAAGACAATGCCCATTTGATCTTTGTTTTGATACAGGGTCTTGCTAAGGTGTCAAGGCTGGCCTGCAGCTTGCTATGTAGTCCAAGCTAGGTTTGAGCCTGGGGTGTCCTGCCTCAGCCTCCTGAGTGTTGGGATTCCAGGCAAGCACTAAAGCACCAGTCCTGTTACACAGTGATAACTGAGTTATACCACTCTACTTTGTATGTAAACCTTATATAAATTACATCCCATTTATGTATTTCGGAAGGATTTGCTTTCTTCCTCAGCATGACCAGCCTCATCTTCATGGGTGCATGAAGCCATGGCTTGTTTGACATCATAGATTTAGGATTCTTCCTGCAAGAAGGTGGTACCTCTAGAACCTGGACTGATGGTCAGGTTTCCATGTGTGGTTTCTAACTTTGGGCTATCACCTCTCAAGAGTGCATTTGTCTCTTGGTTACCATCAGACAAGAGGCTCTTGGACTTTTCTGCCATCATACCATATATAGGAAAGCACTGTTTTGACATGGCACACCGCAGGTAACTAGAGGGTGTATAGAGAGTCCTTGATGAAGTAGATTAATCACCGAGATGAAGCATATCAATACTCAGAGCATGATGCAAAGATCTAAGAGTAGAAAACGTGAAACCCTGTGTGTAGGCCTGTGGTAAAATGCCCATGTTATTGTTTATTAGAATTGCTTATCGAGATGGTTCCATTAATTAGCCCAGGCTGGCCTCGAACTCTGCAATCTCCTATTTCCACTTCTTGAGTGCTAGCATCAGAGGCATGCATTACCACACCTGGCTTTTATTATTATTATTATATTATTATTTATTTTTATTATTAATTAGTGTGTGTGTGTGTGTGTGTGTGTGTGTGTGTGAAGGGGATAAGTGTGTGAATGTGGGCACACATGTGCCATAGTTAGAATATAGAGATCTAGAGGTCAAGTTTCAGGAGTCTGTTCTCTACTTCCCTGGTGAGTTGTTCCAGGGATCGAACTCACATCACCAGGCTTTTTACATCAAGTACCTTTACCTTCTGAGTCATCTTGCTAGCCTTCTTTTGTTACTGAGTTCTAACTTATACTAGTCATATGTTAATACTTAGAAAGAGACTGACCCTTATTTTCTGACTGCTACACATGCCCGAGAACGGGGTGCATTTGCCAGGTGTTGAGTAGTGGGGTCTATGACAAATGTCCATGGGATTATTGTGGCCACTGCTTGCTGGGGGTGGGGAGAGTGACAAATCCAGCCTGAGCCATCTGCTGCTGTATTATCTGTCTCTGCACTCTACAGGGCAGAGTTAAGTGGTTGTGACAGAGACCATACGGTTTCCCAAAGCTGAAAACTACTCACTAGGCAGTCCTTCAGAGGAAACGGTCAGTAGCCATTACACTAGGCTGCCCAAAGGCTCAGTGTTGAAGAACTGATTCTAAATGTTGTGTGATAAGAGCATACTTTGAAGTCTAATCATTTTTGCTTTGCTATTTTCTGTTGCAGCTAAGTGATCTGGGACAAGCATGTCACAAAGCACCCCCCTTCCCTAGCAAGGTCTCTCCTATCATTAATGTGGGGCCCTCCTGTCCCTGTCCCATGCAAATTTTTCTCATTTGCACCACCTGCCCTCACATTTCCTTTGATCTCAGCAGCAGCTCCCCAGCCCACAGCGACAAACTCCACCTCACTGCAGCTCCTCCCTCCTCTCCTCCTCCCGCTAAGTACTCTCAACACACTTAAACCGGACAAGCTCCACTTCCCTGCAGCTCTGCCTCTTCCTAGACCCTTCTCTCCTCTCCACTTATGCAGTACACCCCTGCCCCTCCTCAAGTCCCTCAGCATATCCCTTCAGGTCCCACTAAACAGAATCTGGTCACCAACTCTCACACTTAAGTCCTCCTCTACCTCAGCTTCCAAAGGGTCGTGCTTATAGCCCTGGCATCACCATGCTAACTGACTCCCTTCCTGTCTGCCTTTTAAAGTCTTTCCTTTTGACATCTGAACCCTTTGTACCTCCTCCACAGGCACTACACACCTGTGCTTTCCATGTCATTAAGTTGGAAAAGTCATCAGCCCTGCCACCTCCTTCAGAACAATGAAGAAGTTCTGAGTCCAGGATGCAGCTCTATGGCAGAGCACTTGCCTTGTGCATACAAGGTTGTTGGGTTCCATCCCAAGAACCCTAAAAAATTAAAAAGAAAAAGGACATCTGAATTCTTACATCAGACGTAAACATCTGGTCAGTGTTTTAGTTCCAGGTTGTTTGGCATTTATTTTTTATTGTGTTTGTAATGGAGAAATACATTATCTGCTTTCAAAATAGTGCTCGAAAATACAAGGAGTACAGATAAACGTAACAGCCAACTCCAGGCGGGAGACACTACGCACATCACATGAAAAAATAGGCTGGTATTCACGTAATAAAAACTAGACCAAAAGTCCCAAGTTTCCAGCTTGGTTTAAAAAAAAAAAAAAAAAAAAAAAAAAAAACAGGCATAGTTACACAAAACATTTAATAAACATTTTTCCAATGTGTAAACAAAATGAGACTAAATTTGTGCCTGGCCATCTCCAGCAGACACCATAGCTATTTGAAATGCAGAAACTCTGTGCTTTCTCATTCTGGTGAAGGGCAAGGTGAACGTGCACGGAGCAGAGGTGTGACAGACAGAGGTCCGGCAGTCTAGGTATCAAAAAGTCTCAATTACTGCATAGTTTAAAAGGAAAAAGACTATAGTCCAACACTGAAAATTAATATAGAAGGACAAGAAGGGTTAAACAATTCTGACTTGACATGGGAGAAAACAGGCAGAACAGAAAGGAAGAATTTTAGAGGTAAAGGGAGACAGACCTGGCTGCTTGGAAGAGCTGTTAAGTTTGCTGTATCTGGATTAAGGAAGACTAAAGCTATCATTCAGTGACATCTGTTGGCCCTCATAGTTCCTACATATGGGGATTCTGCTACTTTATTGAGAAGCAGTTCTAATTTATAGCATCCCTGAGATTTGGAAAAAGAGTAGAAAGCTGACTAGATGTCAAGTGCTTTGTGGAAATTATTTTTTTTGTATGACTGTACACAATATAATCTGTTATATTCTGCTACAGCATTAAAATAAAAGATGCTTAAGTTCTTAAGAGTAAAAATGCCTTCTTGCCTACATATTTAAAATTGGAAACTAGTTTTCTTCCAAAGCAGATACTCTGTGATCTAGAAAATCTCACATCCGTGGAGATGAAAAACAGAACACTGACCCAAGTTTTCCTGAGATATTAACCAATGGAGTCAGAATTTGGTGTTTTGTGCCATGTGGTCAAAAAACTTTTGGATTCACATTATGGTTTAGATATTAATATCCTGGACTTTTAAGAAGCAACATGCATGCATGCATGCTTAATGCAAAGAGGATGAAGGCAAAGGTTTTTTTTTGTTTGAGGACAAATGATTAAGGACAAAAGAATGTGGAACTCTGAGAAAATACCTAGTTGCTGATTATACATTCTCCCAAACAATTCTACAGATAAAACTCATATACCATTTCTTGATCTTGTCCCACAGAAACCAAATACTTAGTAATTATGGTTTTGATGTCAAATGAATGCCCTCAGAGTTTACATTCCATTTTAAAGGGTGTAGCCACCTCCTGGGAACTGAGATACATATTTTTATGCTTTCTCAAGTATATTACTACACAAATAGCATGCAACTTTAAGATTAGTAAGGAGGAAATAAAGTGAAAATTCACCAAAGTGGAAAGTCAAAAATTAGTTCTAGTTCCTAATGGAAAAAATAAAAATCCCATAAAGTGCTAAAACAAGGGGTTCTGATAGATTGTATTGCAAATTTCCCAACAGTGGATCAAACATAAATCCAATTCTAATGTCAGTCATGGATAGAAATGAATACAGCTGGAAGGTTTTTTTTTTTTTCTCTTTTCTAATCATAGTTCTCTGAAATAATGTAACTACTATCAACACGCTAATGATCTGAGGCATGAGTAACAGTACTTCTGGTTTTGAATGCTAATCTGGACTTTGGTTCAAAATTAGGCCAGTAAAAAAAGTTACCAATCGAGTATGAATCTATTTTGAGTCATATCTAGTCTGGTTCCCTCATTTTCCTTTAACATCTGAAAGCGACAAGTTCAATTTGCAAGAATTTGTGTAAGGGCCTTTGAGGTGGTTTCTATCCATTCAATCTGTTTTATTGAATTGAACTCTCAATAAAAGGAATAGGATCTCTAGGAAAAACAGGGATACCGGGCTTATCTGTTCCCAGGTGTTTCCTGAGAGGCCAACAGAGAAGCTGCTGTCTGAGTAGTGTCTAAGCTGGACTCGTCTATCTGGTTCCTTCCCTTCTGTTGGGTTTCTTGTTCCTTTCTTCTTATCAGGTGAGAATGTCTTCTAGACTCCTAGTATAGGATTGGGTATGTTCGTTGCTGTATTTCCTGAAGGTCTAGATGGATGGTTTACCAGATGTGTCGAAGAAACAACTCTGGTCATTGTAGGCTTAGGTGGTGGTGAAATGGTAGGTTGTGAGGGAATTTGAGGGATGCTTTCACTCAGTGCAATCCCCGAGCTTTCTATGGGATTCACATGCTGCAAGGAAACATCAGGAAACTGTATGTTGGTCACGGATGCTGCCATAACAGTCAGAGCAGGACTGTTTCTGCCCTGAGGGTTTCCAGTCAGTGGACCTGTCTTGATAGTGCCAGTAGGTGAAGGTGCAGTCATGCTGTTTTCACTGTCTATAGACAAGAGAAGACTGCTGTCATTCACAGCTGTCAATCTTACACCTTCTGTTAAATGCGTTTCCTTTTTCTGAAGAACATGATTTGGAAGTAGCTGATGAAGTTCCTTTCTTCTTAGATGCATTGCAGCAATCTTCATATCCATCTCAAACATCTTACTATTTATTGCTTGTCTGTACACTGTATCTGTGAAAGACTGAATATCATAGGTAAGATCAATACTGAGAATTTCAGAATTTTCTGGCTTCTTCAACACTAACCCAATCACCCACATAGTACGAAATTCTTCCTTGTCAACATTTTCTTTTGGTGCTGGAAATGACTGGGGATTCACATGTGCCAGAGTAATGAACTCATTCTTTTCCAGGCTCCCAACCAGGATTCGAATCTTTGATTCCACCAAGCCCACCCACTCTAAATGTTGTTTCTCTGTTGGTGCACTTGCCAGAAGGACAATATAATGCTTGTATTTTTGAAAAAAGCTTGGAGCTTCAAAAAGCTTAGACCATTCTGCCTTATTCAGCAGAATTTCATGTGTAATAGCAAGCCCTTGCTTAAACTCCTCAATCATGACCATCCTGGTTGAAACAGACACATTGTACGTGGAGTTCTGCTGTGGGTATGCTGGTGTAATTATAGGCATAAGATGGTACCTGTCACTAGGATTCACTCTTGGGTCCCATACAGGCAAGTTAAGATTTCGTTCTTCTGGTTCTTTTAACAACACTGGATTTGGCCATTCCCACTCAGAAAACACTAAGAAAAATTTTCGTACAAGAGTGGATGCTATTGCATTTGGATAAAGCTGGCAAGTTCTTGCTACGAGCATGGCCCAGGAAACTCCTCCAAGGAAGCCCAGTATATTGGAATAGATGTTGTGGCACTTGGCCCACAGTTTGATGGCTCTCAGGGTTAACCTGAAGCTGTCAATGTTTGGTACTAGATGTAAAATTTCATCAGTTACCCGGCAACCATTAAGGCTTCTTATGCACCTAATATCTAAATTTTTAAGCAGACTATCATCTCGTAGGTCCAAATCTTCCGGAATAGTCTGCAATGCTAATCTTGCAAACAAAATATCAATCTCTATTCCATCAAAACACAGTTTGATAACCGGCACAAAGGCCTCCTCAACAGCTCTTAAATCTTTTACTTCCTCCTGTAGTTTCAATTTGTCATAGAAGGAGGTGAAAAAGTCATTTCGATCTACGTGTCTTGGTGCAACGCACAACGCATCGATATCTGCACCTTTCGTGTGTACTCCTAGTCGGTAAGAGCCGAATGTAAAAATTTTCCCCCCAACATTCTCAATTACAGCTTGTGGAAGATTCCTGCTTTCACTGATTTCTCGGATCCATTCCTTCACCAGATTATTTAATTTCTGCAAAATTAAAATCCTGCGCTGCAGTTCCTCTTCCTCTTCAAACACCCCGAAGGGCTGGAGGGTCTCGATCAGCTTCTGGGTGAGTTCGCGGTCTGTGTCCTTGGGGGCGGCCAGGCTGATGGGGGACGATATGCCGAACTGCTTCGGGGCGGGAGCCGGTGGTTGTGCTCCTTGGGTGGTCACCGCAAATGGCATCATCTCTAGCTCCTGCGCCGCCAGGGCACCTGCCCCGCCACCGCGACCTCGGCGGCCTCTGCTCGGCTCATGATCCAAGGCGCGAGGGGCGGGCTCCTGCCGGCCGGCCCTGTCGGCCCCCGCTCCGCTCCGAGCCCGCCGCCTCAAGCGCTTCCCCTGGTACCCCTCCGGGTCAACATGGCGCCGGGCTCCTCAGCGGTCGCCTTCCAGAACCGACGGCGCACGCACGCGCCTGCGCACCGGCCGCTGCCGCTGCCGCTCTCTCGAGATTGGAGGAAATTCTCGCGCTAGAGGGCTTCCGGAAGAGCACCATCCGGCAGGCCTGGTTCTGGGACGTCTTTCTTTAGGGACATGCACAGTCCTCTATCCCCAAGCAGGTTCCAGAGGATGCTCTAGCTAGGCCCAGAGCGACAATGGCGCTCTCATCAGGCCCCGGTGTCACTTGTTGCGCTGGCTTCTACTTTCCCTGGCTCCTGCTTAGAGTTACCATCAAGCCAATCTATGGCCCTTTTGTCTTCTTCTGCCAGCCCACGCTCAAATCTCTGTCCTCAGTGTCCCACAGTTCCACTGCTGTGTGTGTGCAAGGTAAATATATTCAATTTACAAGGCCACGCTGGGATTCCTAACGCTGTAGAGCAGAGTCCTTTTCATTTCGTGGCCTCTAGAAGATTCCCACGCCTATGCTTGGAATATGCTCCTCTTCCCGACATTCTCTTGGTTCTCTTCATTTAGATACAGGATGAACCTTCCCATTCTTCCCGTGCTCCGGATCTGTGCTTGTGCTGGGTGATGCCAGATCTCCCACTTGTCCATTCTCATTTCAGTTTCATACAGTGTGCAGTTGAAGCACCACTGACGCGCACTATTTATTTGTTTTTGTGGTATTGGGGGTGAATCCAAGCGCCTTGCACTCGACCACTAAGTGAGAGCACCAGTTGAAGTATTCTTTTAAATACTTACCTTTTTGTTACTAGAAGCATAACTGTTCCAGTCTGTTGCTGACAAAAACCAAAAAAACAACTAGGGAGTAAAGGGTTTATTTGGCTTACAATTCCAGGGAACCATCAGTTCCAGGGAAGGGGAGAAGAACTTAAGACATCTAGGCACATCACAGTCAAGAGCAATGAGAACAAGTGCACCCATGCTTGCTTCCTGTCATCCATCCGTCTTTCTCTGTTTATACAGTTTAGGACCCTTGTGTAAGGATAGTAATGCCCACAATGGGCTGGATCTTTCTATATCAATGAACACTCAAGACAGTCCCCGACAGCCACACCCACAAGCCTACCGGATCTAAGTAAGTCCTCATTAAGAATCTCTTCCCAGGGCTGGAGAGATGGCTCAAAAGAAGGCTGGGAGGAGGAGAAGGCACCACGGTTGCTTTTCCAGGATGGGAGATTGGTTCCCTATGATCCAATACCTCTGGCCTCTGTGGGCACACACTTACATATAATTAAACCTTGGAAAGCTTCATTTTTTCCAAAGGATTTTCTAGTTGATTCTAGATTGTGACAAGTTGACGGTTAAAGCTAACCAGCACACTCCCTTGCTCTTGTAAACATCTGTCTCATTTGGAGGTGATACACTGTTTACACCCTACCATCTCTTCAAAAATGGTGAGCACCATCCGGCAGTATTCAGCACCCGACAATGCTCCCAAGAGTCTAATTCTGTAGTGTGTTGTCTTTCATGGATTTCTGTGCACTTGTGTTCTCTTATTTTTGTTATGAGATCATTTGTGGAGAGTATTGGGATGGTGGATATGCTCTTCCAAGTTGGATTCTCTTTGGTTTTGCCAGATGCTCTTGTACCTACTAAATTGTGTATAATGTGACTTCTTTTCTTTTTCTTCTCTGAAACAGGTCTCTCTGTGTAGTTCTGGCTGCCCTGGAGCACAGTATGTAGATCAGGCTGCCCTCAAGTTCACAGAGATCCTCCTGCCTCTATCTCCTGAGTCCTAGGATTAAAGGTGTGCAACACCTGGTATGACTTTTAATTTTGTATCCACTATAATCCAGACCCAAATACACGTGGGACAAAGTGTGCTTTTTAACTGTCAAGAAAGTTTTTAAAGTTTTCACCATTTAGAACCCAGATCAAGAAAGATAATTTTCCTTGTCATCTATGTGCCAGGTAGGTGGTACTCAACATACTACCTTTTGGAGAGTCCAGCTTCCTCAGAAAGGAAGGCAGGTCTCGGTGCTCACTGCCCAGCTTTCTAAGGCCTCAAAAGGGCTCTGTCTCTTGTCCACTGTCAAGCTCAAGGTCCTTTCTTAGGACTTTTTCTGTTTCACTTGCACGTGCCTGTGTATTTGTGGGTGAGTATACATTCATGCTCAGCAGCTGTTGTGATGATGGGGTGCTGAGACTCAAACTCTGATCCTCTGAAGCTTACCATGTGCTTTAACCACTGAGCCACTGCTCCAGCCCTAAGTCTAAGCTTCTTACTTGTCCAAACTGACAAATGCCTCCCAGGGAAATTACAGTTTCACAACCAGTTGAGACCCTGTGCTTCCTCCGGGGAAAGAGGTCAGTCAGTGAGGTGTTGCTATGTAGCATCTCCATGGTGCTACACGAGCTGCATCCCTGGAACCCATACAACAAGTGGGCCTAGTGGGGCACACCTGCAGTGTTAGATAAGGGGATACAGACAGATTCCTGAACTGGGTGGGAGGCTAGAGAACCTGCTTGATGGGATGTTGACCAATGAGGTAGACAGCTCCTGAGGAACACCACCTGAGGTCATGCCCTGGCTCCACACTTATGCACACATGTACACATGTGTATATTCACCACCACACATGGACACACATGCAAAAAAGATCCCGTGGTTGATCTTTTTTTTTTTTCAACCCACAGAAATGTCCTTTATTTGGGGTGGGGTGCTAGCCTATACATTTGAAAGATAATTTATAGTGTTCATTCATCATTCTACCTTCTTTGTGTATTTTCCAGAATTAATCTAATTTTTGGTTACTTCTATGCTGCCCAATTCAATGAACCCAATGATCTTCATTGTTCTGACCCACAGAATCGTCATGTTTGGCCAACAAGGCCATAACAAAACAACTCTATACTTTGTTCCTATTCCCTGTATATCTCTAGACACATTCTACCTTTCTCAGTTTGCCCTTCTGGCTTCTCCTCCATGGCTTAGCCTCGGGATGATGGAGATCTCCAGTATCTGCACAAGCCCTCCTCCCTCCTCACTGTCCGCATGCTCACTCTCTGCATGCTCTGTCAACTTCCATAGCTTTACTCTCACCAAACAGTCTTGGTGCTGAGCGGAGAATCGTGAGATTGAAACCAGCCTGCACTACATAGTGAGTTCCAGGCCAGCCTGGGCTATGAGACCCTATCTATAAACAGATGTCACCCACTTACAGATTAACGTTTTATAATCACACTTTCTCTCCTAAGCAGTGGGTCCATACCATAGGACTCCAACATTGTCACTGTATGTCTCAAACTTTGCCATTTAAACAGAACACTTCCGTCTGCAAAATGGCTTAAGGGTTTGTAAAAGCACTTGCTGCATAAGCCTCAGGACCTAAGTGAGATCTCCAAACCCAGGGGATTGAAAACTGATTCCTGAAAGTTATCCTCTGACCTCCATGTGTGTGCCATGGCATGTCCATCAGAAGTACATGATGAATGAATGAATGATAAAGAATGGTTCCTCCCACTCTCCCATAAGCGTTTCTCTGTGTAATTACCATTTAGAAAATCGAACCTCCATAGACCCTGAATCCTGGGCTTCATTCTTGGCACCTCCTCCTTTCTTGTTTTCAACATCAGCTTTGCCAACACTGTTGGTTCTCCTCCATCCACTTCTCTCCAGCTGTAACTTAAGTCTAAGCCACGTGGCACTGCTCTGGTGAAACTTCTCCTGTCAACTCATTACTGACCTTCTCAAAGTATTCTGACCTCAGGATCCAAAATGGGCTTGTGCGTGCTTTCGTGGCCTCTTGTACTTTGTCTAAGTCCAAAGTAACTCCTTGGCACTGCCACTTCCAAACACTGACTGCCTGGCCTTGCCGTTTGTTTCTTATCCCTGGTCTTCGAATAATACTGTTCCTTTGTCCAGAATGTTCTTCCTGCTCCACCAACTGCCCTTCCGTTCACCTGGTATGTATGTTATCATCTTTCACAAAGGCAAGCTTAAAGTTCATCTCCTCAGAGAGAACTTCCTAAACCCATAACTATATCATTTTTCATAGTGCTTTGTAAGGTTTTTTTTTCCCTTGGGGGTAAAGGGGATTGAGTCTTGACCCATCCTGGCAAATGTGTTACTACTGAGCTTCATCCTTAGCCCCCAAAATATTTGTAGTTATGTTTCCTGATAGATGTGTGTGTGTGTGTGTGTGTGTGTGTGTGTGTGTGTCTGTGTATGTGTGTACTGTGTGCATGTGTGGTGGGAGCACACATGTTACTTGAGTGGTGCGCCTGTGTAGGAATGAAGGCACTCTGCCTTATTCTTTTGATTCATAGTCTTCCTCCAAACCTGAAACTCACAGTTTTCAGCCAGGTGACAGCACTGGGGTCACAGGCATATGCACAAGACTAAGCCTGGCTTGTTATGAGAATTCTGGGATCCAAACTTGGATGCTCATGACTGTGTAGCATGCTTTCTCATCCCTTGAGTCATCTTTCCAGCTCCTTGAGAGATTTTTTTGGGGTGGGTGGTAGGTTTGAGAGAGGGTCCTCTCTGTGTAGCCCCAGCTGGCCTTGAACTCAGAGATCTGCCTACCTTTGCCTCTGAGTGCTGGGATTAAAAGCATGCACCCCACCTGCCTCGCACCTTGAGAGCTTTTGTCTTCATTGTTATTGCCGATAGATGCTCAGCTGCCGAAGAACTAGATGTGTTTGCTTGTGAACTGCCCTGTATGCAGTACCACATCGAGTGTCTGACACAGGAGTTACTCAGTGTTAGCTAGCAAATGAACACAGTGAAGCAGCCCCTGTCACCCTCACACCACTATCCAGAGTAACCTTCTGTCAGTGCTGAGAGAGCCCTGGCCCTGACCTCATTGCTTTAGGAAAATGAATGGTTCTTTTTACATTATGTATTTGTGGCAGGCTGTGAACTGCATGTCCCCAACCTCACAACTCCTTTGTGTTCTACTACAGAGGCTGGGAAGCCAACGTATTTGATGGTCCCATTTCTTCTGCAGCTAGAGGCAGACTTGGGGCACAACTAGCTATTATCACAACATGCATAGCCAATAGCACTTGAGCACGTTAAGGAAAAAAAAATCTTAGAACCAATAGTACCATGGGAACTAGTGGATGTTAACATGGTTCTGATGGAGTAATTACATAACAAAGAGGTTATTATTATTAGAAATGCTTCCAATGGCTAATGGGCAATGTGGGATCTCTACTAATTTCAAATTCACAACATTGTTCTTGTAGTACCTGCTTCAAGGCAGCTCTGGAAAAGGCTCCTTCATCTGGGGATAGATCAATGGATAGAGGGAATTTGGACCTCAGAACCTAAGTATGAAAGCCAGATAAGCATGGCAACCCCTGTGATCCCAGCACTCAAGACACAGAGACGGGATGCCAGGAACAAGTTGGCTAGCAAGACTAGCCAGGACTGGTGAGCACGGGATGCCATGAGAGGCCTTATTTGGTGAGCACGGGATGCCATGAGAGGCCTTATTTACTGAAAGAGAGTGACTGAGACCCAGAGTCAGATTCATGCATCCACATGAATGTACACACACATGCACAGATGCACCACACATACATATGAATATACATAAACACACCACACCTACACACAAAAATGTAAATAAACACTAATTATGGCTGAAGTTTTATGCAGTAGGAAAAAGTATTAAAGTATAGGTCACCGGGGCCAGAGAGATGGCTCTGTGGTTAAGAGCACTAGTTGCTCTTTCAGAGGACCCAGGTTCAATTCCCACAACCCACACAGCAGCTAACAAGAGGATGTAACTCCAGTTCCAGAGCATCTGATGCCCTCAACTGGCCTCCGAAGGCAGCAAACATGCATATGGTATACAGATATACACATAGGCAAAACACCCATACACATGAAAATTTTTTTAAAAAGAAAATTTTAAAGCAGTTGGTTACCAGTTGGGGCTGTAATTAAGTAGTACAGCTCTCATCTAGCATATATAAGGCTGTGGGTTTGGTCACCAGGCCTACAAATATGTTACTTTGTTAGCAGACTAGCTACACAACTGCTGACTAATGAACTGAAAAATATATCCTTCTCAGAATATTAACTCAGTGTCACTAAAGCAGTCAAGAGGTCCTGGAAGATATAAGTGAAGAGTTGTTTACTTCGTAAGTTACGAGTGGCCCATGTCAATTGTAAATACATGTTCCCATTTGAGAATGGGGATTTTTTGGCACAAATTTCCTTAGCAATTTGTGCCAAGTGCTAAGGAAAATGGAGAATTTTCAACTTGGTGAGGAAACAGAATGAGAATTTTTCAGTATTCTTTACATGTACACACACACACACATACACACACACACACACACACACACACACACACACCCTCAACTGCATACCTAAGTGACATTCCCATTCCCAGGCCCATGTGCTACCACGTGGAAGGACCTGGAGCTCCCCAGGGGCAGCCCATCCACTAGCATACAGTTTCTTCAATGTCTGAAATTCTTCCCTAGGTAAGAGCTGTCAGAATCAAAATGGAATCACTTGTGTCTTACCTTAATAGTAAAGTTGGGGTGTTACAAGAGAGGACATCTCTCATACATATCCATAATAACAGTACCATTCCAGGAGACTCTGCTGGAACGGCAGCCTTCTACAAAGACTGTTCCCACTTTACCCAGGAAAAAAAACTTCTCAAGGACATCTGGTCAGCACTGCTTCTTATCTTGGACTGCTGCCAGCCTATTGCAGCTAAGGGTGACCATTTCAAATCACCTCATGCAACTTTTAAAGGGATGTTTTCTCACTAAAAGCTCATTTCTTTGCCACCTTGAATGCACATGTGACTTACTATGACACTTTCAGTCCCACAGCAATGTTCATTCCCAATAAATCTGTCTTTGGAAATGGCTCAGCAGGTAAATTAAGGCTCTTGCTGCCAAGTCTGACCACCTGAGTTTGATCCCCAGAACCACATGGTGGAAAGAGAGAACCAACTAGTACAAGGTGTCCTCTGACCTCCAAATTTGTGTCACAGTACGCACCCCCCCCAATGATATATGTAATTTTAACAAATTTAAAAACAAAGAAAATTGTCCATATGTCTGTCCAGCAGTGGCTCATGACAGTGTGATGGGATGGATGTACCTCCCCTGCCTCTGGTGTCTTTGTAAATTGATGTAAATTGTTTCAGATTACTGAAGAAAAGCTCCAGTTGTTTTGGTTCTTATCATTTCCTGAAACGAGCCTACCACCAAGCACCCACTAAAAGCAGGCTGGTGGAGAGGCAGCCACTCTCTGATGAAAAGAACAATGGCAGCCGAGCCCCCTCCCACCTTCACCCAAAGACAGGAATTACTCGGAGGTCAGATTCAAGTTGTGGATGGTGCTCACCTGTCATCTGAATGCTAGGAAGGAGGGACAAGAGGATCAGGAGGTTAGGGTCACCCTCCACTTCACAGCCAATTTGAAGACAGCTGGATTACATGAGACCCTCTCTCAAACGTCTGATTAACAGCAGAAGACAAGCATTCAGAAAGCAAATGAGCACAGGAGGTGGCTTCTGAGGACAGACACAGAAGACCCAGCTGGCACATAGAAGAAGCAGTGGCTTCATTGTGGCATGTTCCTGGAAGTCCCCATGCTACTGCCTGCCCTTAGGTAACAAAGTTCACGACAAAATACAGATTTAGAGCCAAGCACTCTGTGTGTGTCTTAACTTTCCATTTTCTGTCAGAAAATGCCCAACCTAGAATCTTGAGTACATATGAAAGCTATGCCCCACAGAGGATCTCTCTCCTTCAGTGTGAGTGTGAGTGTGTGTGTGTGTGTTTTCTCAAGTATCTGTGTGAGCTTGTAGAGGCCAGACCAGAGGTTGGCATCTGCTGTCTTCAGCTATTCTCCAGTTTACGTTCTGAGACAAGGTCTCTCACTGACCCTGGAACTAGCTGCTTCACCTAGACTGACTAACCAGGCTGGGATTCTCCTGTCTCCATCTTCCAGCACTTTAATTATGGCACATGCCACTATATGCAGCTTTGTATGTAGCTGTGGGAATGCAAGCATTTTCCTGACTAAGACATCTCCCAACACCCTCCCACACATGTCACTGATGGCAGTAAACGTCAGGCACCAGAGCAGACTTGATGGGCTGCTCTGTGGCCACAAGTCCAGTGTCTGCGATCGTGGAGTCCATAGCCTCAAATCTCAGTGGTCCTAAATGCTTGCCTTCTTATGGAGAAGACACCCAAAGTAAAAAAAAAGCCATCCTGTTCTGGGAAGGGAACCCATCTAAGGCTGAACAGGAAGAGGTCCAGAACAAGCTTCAGTTCCACCCATTCCCCATCCTCAAGATACTGAGTTCCCAAGGACTTCAGCCCTCAAAGCATCCCGGATCACAAACCTAATGGCTGCAGGTAGTTCCCAGCCACCTGCTTGGCCTCCAGGGTAAGACGTCAGGGTAACAAAAGTGGATCGGCCATTGAAGTGTAAAGTGGGCTCTCAATGGAAGGCAAGTCTGCCCACTAGAGGATGTGTGGCAGTATGTGGAGACATTATTCTTTCAATGCAGGGAGTCAGCCTGGGGCTAGAGGAGCTGCTCCACACACTAGTATACCCAATACACCTCCCACAGCAAGGCCTTCCCCAACTCAGGAAGCTGAGGTAGAAAGATCAAGGGCTAACTTCACTCTCCCTAAGGAATAAAGGGTAGTAGGGCCAAAGCCAGGCATAGTGACTCGGAGCTGTGATCCTAGCTAGTCAGGAGGATGAGGTAGGGGATCACAAGTTGGGGGCTACATAGTGAGACCAAGGCCAGCTTGGGAAAATTAATGAGACCCTGTCTCAAAATAAAATGAAAAAGGATCTGGAGGGCTGGAGAGATGTCTCCATAGTTAAGAGAATTTACTACTCTTCAAGAGGACCCGATCCAGTTTCCAACACTCAAGATAGCTCACAACCATCAGCAATGCCAGCTTCAGGAAATCCAACCTCTCTTTAGGCCCCTACACACGTGCACACATACAAATTTAAAAAACAATCTTTAAAAAAAAAAAAAAAAAGAAGGTATATCTTGTTCTGTGGTAGAGCAATCAGGACATGGCTCAGTGGTAGAGCCCCTGCCTAGAATCCCCCAGTGAGGGCTGGGTGTGGCTCAGTGGTAGAGCCCCTGCCTAGAATCCCCCAGTGAGGGGCTGGGGTGTGGCTCAGTGGTAGAACCACTGCCTAGAATCCCCCAGTGAGGATGGGGTGTGGCTCAGTGGTAGAGCCCCTGCCTAGACACCCCCAGTGAGGGGCTGGGGTGTGGTTCAGTGGTAGAGCACCTGCCTAGAATCCCCCAGTGAGGGCTGGGTGTGGCTCAGTGGTAAAGCCCCTGCCTAGAATCCCCCAGTGAGGGGCTGGGGTGTGGCTCAGTGGTAGAGCCCCTGCCTAGAATCCCCCAGTGAGGGGCTGGGGTGTGGCTCAGTGGTAGAACCACTGCCTAGAATCCCCCAGTGAGGATGGGGTGTGGCTCAGTGGTAGAGCCCCTGCCTAGACACCCCAGTGAGGGGCTGGGGTATGTGGGTTCAGTGGTAGAGCACCTGCCTAGAATCCCCCAGTGAGGGGCTGGGGGTAGTGTGCGCATCAGATGGTAGAGCCCCTGCCTAGAATCCCCCAGTGAGGAATGGGAGGTGTGGCTCAGTCATATAGATCAGTCTAGCATATGCAAGCCCCTAGTTCCATCTCTAATACCACACTTCTCACACACACACATACACACACATCACACACACACACACACCACACACACACACATACACACACATGAAAGAGGAGAGAGAGAGAGAGAGAGAGAGAGAGAGAGAGAGAGAGAAAGAAAGAGAGAGCTCCCAAACAGTCCTGCTGACCTCACACTTGCTCTTCCCAGGATTATAAGCAAGCCTTATCCTTCACTCTTCCTAAGGTGCTGACAGAAACCACATGGCCCTGCTGTCACTCTCCCCATAGTGCATGCAAGTGACTGTCATCTTTATCTCACCGACAGGACACAGAGCCCGCTCCTCATGGCACAGGTCCTAAATTCCAGCCCCTGGGAAACTACTCCACCTCCACCTCCGCCTGCCTCCCAAACAGGCAGCCCATATTTTGATAAGCTAGAAAATCAGGAAATCACCGCACAAAAAAAGCAATGTTTATGGAAAACAGAACCCAAACACGACAAAGGGCATTCCCATGGGGGCACTGCAAGTGGCCCAGTGATTTACTAGAAGCAGGTGAGCTGCCAGCTGGAGCCTCAGTCTCTGCTCCCAAGGCAGCTTGGCCTCAGGCATCTGCCATCCTGGTGCTTCTAATGCTTAAGCCGGAAAGAAGCTCCTGAACGCTCACAGCAGCAGCCTCCATTGTGGGAACCAGAAGAGGGCTGAACCCAGCTGTGTGACAAATGCCTTTAATCTTAGCACTCAGGAGGCAGAAGCAGGCTGATCTTATGAGTTCAAGGCCAGCCTGGTCTACATAGTAAGTTCCAGGCCAAGTCATCATTGGGTCACTGCTGTGTTACCCGGGTGCCTGTTACAAAGACATCCTTGGTTCCCCAACTGAGCCAGGCTTGCTCTTTCCCTTTACATCTCCCTAGGCCTGAGCAGAGGCTCTATAGGATGCTGTAATGCCGAGCAAGAAGCATGGACAAAGACTGAGGCTGGAGCTCAGTGGCAGAGTGCTTGCCCAGCATGGGTGAAGTCCTAGGTTCAATTCCCCAGGACTGCCAAGAAAGAAAGAGTGGGGAAGAGAAGCTGCAGCAGAACGGGCATTCCCCTGACAATTACTCTAACATAATCCTCGGAGCCCTTGCCCTGGCCTGAAGGCACAAGGCACCTTCATCACACCCGGAGAAGAATGGCAGCCAGGAAAGTCATCCCTTGGGCTGGGCCTGCTTGGGCAGTAACATGACCCCCAATGGCCCAAGAAGTGGGTCACTCAGCCTGACCAATGAAGAATGGACTCTTTATTGAAAAGGTTTTCATAGCCACCAAGGGAGAGCGGCTGTGAGCTGTGGGACTTCCTCTGGCCTGGCCTCCTGTGAGCACAGTGCTGAATGGGGTAGACATAGAAAATCTACATGGTACACTCACAGCAGCCAGCAGCCAGCAGCCAGCAGCCACCACTAATACAGAGCCAAAGCTCTACCGCATCCAGGTGACACAACATAAGGACCTAATGACAGACAGACGCATGGACACAGGGCCTGGTCTCATCAGGCCTGCTCTGTGCAAAAGAATGTCCAAAATGTTGCTGGAGGACTGATAGCTCAGCTCAGTGAGTAAGAATGTTTGTTATGCAAACATGGAGACCGTAAGTTCAAATCCTCTGCACCCTATAAACTGCTAGGTGCGGCTTTGTGTCTACAACCCCATCATTGAGAGGGTCACACAGACCACTGGGGCTTTCTGGCCACTAGCCTAGCGCCAGGCTCCGTGCAAGGCTCTGCTTTAAGGGACTAGGAGGAGACTGATTTAGGCGGGACACCTAAAGCCCTCCTATGGCCTGTGTTCACACATGGTTATACACACCTACACATGCACCACACACACATTACACAAGCAAATGCAAAACAATGTAATGCTCCACATACCAATATCAAAGTCCTGGGTGCAAGTGTACATATGTGTGTGTGTGTGTGTACACGCCCACATCTGCATGCATATGCAACTCCAGCCCATACCACCTCTTCCCTCAAAATCTTTTGACCACACAGAGAGATCACACACACACACCATGAGGCAAGGAAGATCTTGCTTTGCACCTAAGCTGACCACAAACTCTCCATCTTCTTGCCTCGGCCTCCTGGTGCTGAGAGGGTTTTCCACTACGCCTTGGCTACAGAAGTCTCTGAAAACAACATGTAGGGCCAGGCAGATGGCTCACTGTGTAAAGGCACTTGCTTCATAAGCCTGAAAGCCAGAGTTGGATTCCCAGAACCCACTGTGGAAAGAGGCAACTCACTCCCAAAGCTGTTCCCTGACCTGAGTGCACCGTAACATTGTCTCTCTCTCTCTCTCTCTCCCACACACACACACACACACAC